>VWZY01013132.1:20637-36672 GCA_013399075.1 Chloroceryle aenea | reverse complement strand
AACACCACTACTGACAGGTCACCGTCTGTGCCCTCTTTGCTAATGTAAGACTTCATGGTACTAGCTATCAGTTGTAACAGGATGTCCGTGCTGAAACATCCCAGATGTGTCAACAGCCACTCCCTTCCCTAACCAAGGTGTTGATCGCTGTTGAATGAGGGGAGGATAATAGGATGACACAGTATATCTACATTTGTGTAGGGCAGTAATGGCTTTAGGAGGGCTCCCTGAATTAATTCACTTGGGATGTATGGATTATATGAATGGATGCTTGCAGGAGGTTTGGCAAAGAGCTGTAAAGATGTATTGTTGTGTGTCGTGTGAGTATCAGACGTGCATGTCCTGCAGTCCTTCTACAGGCTTCCAGCTGGGTGAGGACTCTGCTGAGCCCCGAGACCAGGCACAATGGTTAAACACCTGAGAGTGTAATTAAACCTTTCTGTTTTGAAATAACATGTCTCCTTCAAACTATCCACAGCAGTAGACATTGGCCCATGCTGTCCTCCCAGAACATACCCCATGGAAGGGTTACAGGTGGCACTGAGCAGAACTGTGTCAGGGGACAGTTCAGCAATCGGTGATGCTATTTTTGCTAATGCCTGTATCCCGGCCCTGATAGTCTTCTGGCATAGATGGAACCTCAGTTGAGACCTCGGAGCCTGCAGAGATAAAATACATAACTCTATATGAAAGCTAAATGCCAGTGAACAGTTTTTGGAGGTTAACACCCAACCACCCTCTAACTCAGTGGGGAGATAATGTTTTTCCATCAGCAAACCATTACTGTGGCTGGGATATTGGTGCATATGTCTGGAACTAAAGAAGGCCAAACAAAGAGAGTGACATCTATTAGGCAATCCCCTCCTGTCTTTCATATGAACATACCTGAAGTGCAGCATACAAAACATACCTTTCCTGCAGAAGCATTGTCAGCAGCAGCCTGGCTTGAATTTGGATTTGCAGGTGGTTTTAGGTACTTCTTGTAAGGCTAGAGAGGGCTGTTGCCTCCTTTTCCACTAACACATCACTAGCACCCCTGAGACCAGCTGTTATAATGTTACCCCTGTCACCAGGGTGTGATGCTGAATTGACTTCACATGTAGCAATTCCCACAGCCTGTGCTGTCTGTGTGTGCATCGAGTTGAAAGAGCTACAGAACAATGCATTGCAGGAGCGTGAACGGCTTGTAACTGTTTGTAAGGGAAGGAGGAGTTGATNGAACAATTCTATGATTCTTTGATTTCTTTTTGGTTCCAAAGGGATCTCTGGATTCCCTACCATCCTACCACTGTATCCAGTGCTCCCAGCACACACAAATGAAAGTTGGTCCTCAGTGCTTATCTGGGTGCTGTGGAAAACAGAGTGCAGAAGATCCATGTAAAAGATGGAACTTCCACATGCAGCATGGTGCACCAGAGCAGCTGGCAGCTCTGAGCAGCGTCGAGCTTTTCTGTGGAGGAGCAACACAAGCTTTAAATAAAAGACAAATGGTTGGGGAAGAACAAGTGAAGGAGGAGATCAATCACATGGTAGAGGAAAGGACAAAGGGAAAAAGCCCCACTCCATTTCTCTCTTCTGCCTGTACAGGATTAAGATGTGTTCTGACTTCTTGATCTCTCTTGCCCAGGCAAAGCCTAACACTGCTACAGATGAGCAACCCACACTGGGTGTACCTCCAGATCAGGTTGTGTATACATGGCCATTACTTAGGAGTAGAACAGTTGGGGGTTTTTTGTTTGTTTTTTGAATATGGATACAGTGGAACAGAAACAGAATAAAAGAAGAGTAAGTATACAGAAGATACATATAATAGTACATACAGAAGAATATATAATGGAATATACAGAAGAAAATATATAACAGAACATACAGAAGGAAATATGCAACAATATACAGAAGAATACATAACAGAATATACAAAAGAAAAGAATATAGATAGAGTGGAATAAAAGTTTAAATCAAATGCTAACAGTGGAAGTTGAACCAAGGTGCAAAGTGGGCCTTTTAAGATACAAGTAGCAGCTTTCAACTGGTTAAAAAAAAAGGTTAGGTTCAGGTTAAAGTAGATGCTCATCTAGAAATACTTCTGTCTCTGGCCAGTTACTGTTGAAGCCTTGAGGAGAGACAGCAGGAGGGAACTGCTCTAGCTTCTAGCTGCATACTTGGCTGACAAATAGCAGCCAAACCCCGATCAGGGATTTTTAAAGATGCATGCATATCACTAACTCCAATACTAGAACACCAAAGTGAAAATGCAGTTCTAGCTTCTAAGTCCTTTAAAATCTAGAAGACAGGCTCCCTTCTCCAGGCAGAGAACTGGAGTGAAAACAAGAATTCTAAGTGTTACTTCAGAAGGAACACCTAAACCTCAGTGCAGGATAACCAGAGTCTTGGGAGCAGGATACCACAACTTGTTTGTTCTTTCCCCTGAACGCAGAGATCGGAAGCAAAGCTGTGCAGTCTTTGACTACATCAAGATTAGTTTTGTTAATTGTCAGTCCCTTGAGGTGTATATGCCACACTGTGGAAACTCACAGGTTTAGCTTGCAGTTTAGCAGTGGGGGGAGAAACTGCTCATCTCACTGCAGTTCATCCAGGCAGAGCAGCACGCTACTGATCGATGGTAACATGTCATGTTCTGCGACTGCCCAGAGAAAAGATCCCTGAAATGAAAAGGGCACGACCTGCTGATTACCAGGACTGTGGGTGTCTGCAGTCTGCTGCTTGAACTCTCAGGTGTGACCCTATGGGAGAATATTCGCCATCCTGAAAAACCCTAGGAAAGTGCATTGAGGGGAGGCTACATTTTTGCTGGGCTCAGATTTGTAAACTGATAATCAGAAATACCTCCATCCTAATAAAACTTCTACCTGCATGCATATGGTCAAAGAAGCTGATGGGACAGTTAAAGACTAACTCAGGCATGGGGTATGAGGTGGCAAGGATGAAAAAGGTTACCTGGAGACGAGTATGCCTGCACTTCTGTCTGCATGCACGCACACTCCTGCCCTTTCTCCCAATGTGACTTACCCCCCTTTTCCTAATCACATTAAAAAATGTATTCTCCCACACCAACTTTTCACTAATTTGGAAAGACATGCCACAAACTGAGAAGCAATAAATAAATAAAATCCAAACACTTGCTATTTCAAGTCAAAAGATGATGTGAGAAATCACGGTGTGATACCACAAGGTACTTTGGTTGTAGCCAGACAGTTCAGACAGATGTGTCTTGTGTTCAACTGCTTTCAAAATACTAAAGAGGTAATAATTGCAAGTACACATTTACCCTGCTGGTAGGTGACATATTCTGTCTGCATAAAGCGGCGATGATAATGGGTAGGGGTTTTGTTGTAGGATTTTTGTTGTTGTTTTCTTTTGTTTATGTGGATTTTATATTGGGGGGGGGGGGTTTTTTTNGATGTGTCTTGTGTTCAACTGCTTTCAAAATACTAAAGAGGTAATAATTGCAAGTACACATTTACCCTGCTGGTAGGTGACATATTCTGTCTGTATAAAGCAGCGATGATAATGGGTAGGGGTTTTGTTGTAGGTTTTTTTGTTGTTGTTTTCTTTTGTTTATGTGGATTTTATATTGGGGGGGGCTTATTTTGGGGGGATCTGCTGCAGTCTCAGCACTTTTTAAAAATAATTGTATTTGAGGAGGTAAAATGAAAAAAAGTTTTCATTTGTTTTGATTATTAAAGAGCAAGTAAACTAGAAGAAAAATGTCTTGACTTAAAGCATGTGTTTTGAAAATGGCACAGTTCTGTCTCCTGTTGCTTTCTTTAGATTGAAGGTAGGTGTCAAATTTAAACAAATAAGTAAAATGTTGCAGTAAAAAGTGATGATTCCACTGAAAACTGTTGTGTGCTTCTAATGAAGTCCAATCTGGAGTGGTGTATTCAAAGTCCATTTTTAATTCATGTGCCAGTTTACCTTCATAACAAAAAAATCTTTTCACTTAGAAAGAATCCGTAGTGAGCATTGCACTATGCAGTCCAACATTTCACACCACCCCAAAGCATCCACGATAAGGAAATTAATCTCTCCAATAACAACTCAATATTCCTTTCTCAAGGGGTTATTAGCTTTTCCAAGACCTTAATTTATTTTTTTTTTAAATGTTTTCCATTTCACTCCCACCCCTTTTATTTTTTCCTTTCAGGTTAAGCACCAGGTTAATTAAAATTAAATTGTAATTATTTCTATTGAAGAACTGATTCTTTTGTAGAAATGAAAACCCCACTGAAGGCTCTTGATATAAGCTTCTGCTGTTATAGCTTGCACCTAAATTCATATAAAGACAAATCTATCAGCTTAATTTCTTGAAATACGAATTCCTATTATTTGAAATGGATCTACTGTAATTTATTCAACAACCAGCCCTGGAGTTCTGATGGTTAATAAGATTTTCATCTCTTTTGCACAGTGTATCAACTTCCTCTTAAAGTGCATCAAAGCTTCAAATTGTATGGAAGTTTTCAAGTAAAGCCTGCTGCTTAGTCATGCAAAGATCACGTTTGACTGATACTCTGATCTCATTCCTTCAGACTGCTACATCAGTTTCTAGTGCAGTTAATCTTTTCAACCTCTCTCCAGGGATTGTTTTGGTGTTTCATTTACTTTATACACAGTTCCTTATCTGAATTATCAAATCTTCTTCCTCAAGTGCACCTGACCTTTGTGTTGGAACCATGATGAAAAAGCCCCTCTGCTTTGATAGGGAAGGCTAATTTTTTTTTTAGGTATGGTGCTAAGTTTTTTTCTGTCCTATCATGTTACTCTTTCTCTTCAGTTACACTAGGGAGAATAAAGAGCCTCAATGGTTCTGGCTAAAATGACAAAAAGTGTTTTTCCTAAGCAAAACCTGATTGTTCTAACAGATCTCTGGTGCCATTCCCTGCTAAAGTAGCTCCCTTGCTGGTGGGTGAGCATTGTGTGAGAACTCAGCACCACAGCAGCCCAGACAGTGCATGGTTTGTGCTCTGTTTTAAGTTGAAAGGTGTGCAATAAATTTCTGTAGCCTGCAGGTTTATGTTAGAGGTGGGAAGCAATCGCTGAGAGTTCTTTAACATCTCACTGATGGTACTTAACCATTTCAGTTCCCCACTAAGCTCCTGCAGCTATTCAGGGTGCAGAGAAGGGTTAGTCCCTGTGAAAGGATTGGCACAATAAATTCTGGATGCTCTTTTGCTGGGCCTAACTTAAACACTAGTTCAGTATCTCCTAAAATCTGCATGTTTTTTTCAGTCTTCTCTCCTCCATCTCTGTGAAGCTCTTCTGTGTGATTCCATCTCCCCCCACCTCCTGTAAGTGCCATTCTACACAAAGCAATAGTCAGCTCTCTGCCTGCTGGCTCATGCTCAGGAGTGGAAGAGTGGAAGAGAGGAGAGGTGGTGATGGCTGGATGGTGACCAGCTGAAAGCAGAAACTCCACTGGCCATGACTTGGCCAAGCTGAGGGGCTGCCAATAATTAAAGGATTAAAGGTAGATGGTTCCTACTGGAAGCATGTAAAAACACTTTATTATCCCCCTTGAACCTCCTGTGACTGAGGGTGAAACCCTGCCTTACATGTATAACTCTCCCAGCAGTGTGAACTGGAGGAATTTGACATTTCACAAGAGTGCTCAGCATTTTAGGAAAACCAGTTATAAATGAATGCAGGGAATTGTTGTGCATACATTTAAAATATAATATGGCTCTGCCTCATTACCATGTTGTAATAATGGAGTCAGGACTTTCCAGAGGAAAAAAAAAAAATATATATGATTCAGATGACCCTAAGAAATAGGCTTTTATATCAAATTGGAAAAAAGCTGTATTTCAGAGTATCTTGTTATGTAATGGTATCAGTTTAGTATAGTAAGTGTGATTTAGTCTTCTTTTGAAGGCAGCTGTCTTGTATTTTAATACCCTGTTTGTCAGCAGGTGTATGTGTATTTCCAACACACGCTCTGGGTTAAGCCTTTGAAAATGATAATACAGAGTTTGACTTCCATTGTTACTGCCTGATAAAATATAACTAAATATATTGTTTAAAGTATGCAGTAGACAAATATATAGGCAAAAGATTTCATATATTACAGCAATACTGTTTGAGAAGAGTATCAGCATTTACTGATCATTCCTATCATTGGTGCTGTTATTTTACATTACCAGTTCTTTAATTAGGTGAATGTCAGAAGAGTAAACTCGTGAAAAGGAAAATCACTTTACATAGAACTTAGTGGACTAACAAGTCTAGAACATATTTTAAGGAAACCATGACAGACATCTTTCATTCAGCAGTCTGCCACAACAGGAAATGACCTCCTTCACTATGCAATGAAATAAATAAAGGTCAGATGGTTCATTTTCTGCATTTACTTTGCACAGTTCTACCAGTAAAACAGGATGTTTTCTATTAACATTGCTCCAGGTTTCCTGGTAACAATAGCACCAAAATAAGGACGAGATTTTTTTCTAGGTGAAATTCACTCCTGTTGAAAGCCCTATGCATAGAAACTGCAAAGAAAAAAGCTGAAATAAGCTGTGGAAGCTGCTAACTTTGTAAGCACTAGGCTGTGATCGGTACAAGCATACAGGAGTTAGGTACTCAGCTCCCAGTGAAACAAAGGAGATAAGCACCTCAGTTCTTAAAGGTTTTTTGAAAATTCCAGCCCTGTAAGATGTAACAGCTTCCCATTATTTGCTCAGGGATAGTAAGTATGTATACATATATATGAATAGTGCCTCAGGTATTTGAAACCCATGCAAGTGAGAAGAAGAGCACAGAGCATGCAGCTTCTCAGCCGTGAAGAAGCAGCAGCTCTGCTGAGCCATTCTGGTTATGAGCTGGCTCCTGGATCCTCCACAGAGACCATGCTTGACTTGTGACCTTCAGTGATCTTCTGCTCAGGCAGAAAGACAAGGGGCTGTGAGTTAATTCTTGGAAATTTTTGAACTGCGTGGGGTTCAAGTGAAAGGAAGGGCTTGAAGTCAGCCACATGTGCACTGGTTGTTCCACCTAACTGGAATGTGGGTTGTGTTGAGGTATGTTTTCTTTGGCTATTTTTTCCTGAAATGTGCAATTACAAACAATCAAATATTTACATCATTACAAATTAAATGTCAGCTTTTTCTGTCATTAAATGGAATATTCCTACAGGCAACAGGTGAATTATTTTCCTTGGGGATCAGCTACAAAACTGTTTTCAATGCAGAGAACAATAAACTGATTACTACAGCTGTATACTTTCTGATAGAGAAGTCTCCCCGTCTCCAGCGGTGATGCTTGTCCCAGTGCTCCTGTATCAGCTGTGTGCCAGGCATCACAGTAGCTGCTGGTCAGTCGGATCCCATTTGTGGATGAACCATGCCATATTACTTTCTGAGGCCTGAAAGGTAATGTTAAGAAGTTATTTTCTAAAAAAAAAAAGAATATATTTTTTGCTTTATTCAGCTTCGCACCAATGTGTGTGGTGACCTATATTTCTGCTTTCCTTTCACTTGAAGTAAACAGTGAGTAGGGAAAGATGAAGACAGAAAGGAGAGGAAGAAAAGGATAACACAACCTCTTATCCCATTCACAGGCTTTCTGAAATGGAAAAGAAAGATGGCATAAGAAAAGTGAGAAATTTTTATCACATTCCTAGTAGCTCGAGGTATTGCTACTTGTATTATCTGGCAGTGTAAACTCACCAAGATGGACTGGTCATGACGTTCCTCCCATCGAAGGAATATATTGGGACATTAATGTTGAATTGTCCACCATCTCCACTAAATATGGATTCCCAGTTATTGACAAGGATTTCTCCCTGGTAAAATTTCAAAGCCACTTTTTCAGACAAACAAAATCCAAATCCACATCCACATAATACCTGACATTTATAGACTTATCTATACATCTAAAAGCTTATCTGCATTTAAGAACACTTATGATTCTAGTTCTCACATCAGCCTCTGCATGGTGCCCCCGAACAAACTTGTCACATCTCAATGCTGATAGCTCTCTGATCCACTCCTTTTCCTCACAGCTGCATTTCTGTTGTGTTGTCACTCCAAGTATTATGCTTGATCATCTCCACTGTCTTTTTCCTCCTAATTGTCTAAGGGATTGTTTGAAAAATTGCTTATAACAACTGTAGCTATAGAGAAAATCTGATTTGTATTGGAACTTCTGTTGGGGTCACAGTTTTGTGAAAAGTGTTGCAAATATTCAAGGCAAAAACTTTGCATTAGTCTGACTTTCAAACCAGTCTGGAGTTTTCCCAATCAATGTTGAAACAATACTGTCTTTACAAATTTGTCTCCAAGGCTCTGTATTTGCATGCTCTTCAGAGGAGCGTCTGTTCGGAGTGTTCCAAGCATCACATGTTATTCCTGTAGGTTTCTTTGGCTGTTTATTCTGGGAGCTGGCCAATGCTATGGGGACAGGTTTGTTTTCCTCAGGTTCACTGTGTCCATTTATGTGAGACCACAGAACAACTCATGCTCTAGACTCTCCTCTCTGTTTCTTTGGGGTAAATGCAGCATCACTAATAAGCATAGGATTTGCCTTTATCTTTAGAAATGAGAAAATTAGGCATTTTAGCCTACTGTATACTCTGTGAGCATACTAGAATGAGCATGCACTTTCCCAGCAGGTAGAATTACCCAGAAAGCTGAGTATCATACTGTTATTTATCATCAGTCTGCTTAACCTGGGCTGTTCTCATAGCTTTATTTCTACCCTTACCCTTATGATATTGGAGAGAGCAAGCCTTGGAAATGCAAGGGAAATGTGGGATGGCCTGTAAATTTCTGCTTTATTCTACTTTATTATAGAATACTTTATCTGCCTCACTACTTTATTGTTTCTTGAACCTGACTGAAATACAAAGCAAAGCTGCTTCATTATAAAATGCAGTTGGGTTGAAACTTTCTGCTTTTGCTATTTTTCAAGATTATGTGGCACCTGCAGCCAGTTCTAAATGTAATAAGTACTAAGCACTGATTTTTACCTTAAGATTGACTATTGGTAAATGGTATCGATCTGTTTTTCTGACAACTGTGGCCAAATCTTGCAAATGTGATGAGAGGAAAGCTCTGTAGGTAGACCTCAAACCTGCTAGCTGGGCCTGTTGAAAACACTGAAAATCTGCTCGCATGTCCCCAGCAAATGGCAAGTTTAAAGCCACCAGATGCAGCTGGAGAAAAAAAATAAGAAGAAAACCCATCACTTTTTAAGAAGTTCATAATACCAGGAAGACATATATTGGAAATAAATGAAACCCCTCTCCTGCCACCACGAGAACCAGTACTTTCCATACCAGCTATGAAAGTTATTTGCTGCTGTAACATTACATTTCTTAAAGCTAGGGGACCCATAGTGGAAATAACTATTTATCTTTGAACATTAGGAAACCATGATGACTATATATTCCTAAAAAATAAAATACTTTTTAAAGCAGCTAATATTTTTTGAGTAGAAGTCTTGGAGTTATCACACAAACAAAATCCAAAATTCTACAAGCATGGAAATGAATAATAAGAAATGACCATATACCATTTAAAAATTAACTGTTATCAAATACAGGAATTAGTTTGCTTACGTCAAACAAACAGTACAGATGCAAGAACTAATCTGCATTTTTTTATTTTTTGGGTTGGGGGGACTTTTTTTGTGGTTTGATGTTTGGTTTTGTGTTTTTCTGTTTGTTTTTAGATATAACTCAGTTACTTGGCTTTCTTCATCTAAATATTTTAAGGTATTTAAAATAAAGGCTTAGGTTCTAAAGTGTCTATCTAAAGCAAGCAGGGCCACAAATATTTATTGTAACATTATAGTTAACAAAAACTACTGTGTTGTGGGTAGTCACTAAGTAGAGGGGTTTTGCTAATTCAGAATCTTTTTGTTTGTTTGTTTTGTTTCTTTGCTATGGGGAAGGGACTAGGACGATGACAACAGATCTGGAGGAAACAATTTAAAGTTGTCTCTGAGATGTCTAAACCATTTAAAGAAGTGTATTTGTAATGTTCTACAGTAAAATCTGTGAATTTGACAAGGAAATGTCACAAATCTCCCTCAAGATGCCAGCTATTATGGTTCAAGCCACAGATACACAGTTGCAATATATTTCTCATACTTACTGCTGGTTTTCCATTGTTCATATTTGATACTGGACTTGGTGCTGGAAGAGACTGAAACCCCTGTTATTTTGACACATACAAACATCTGTTAAACTTGTTGCTCAGATCAGAATTTTAGATACTCAATTTTCTAAATAAAGAAACACTGGAGAACACTGGAGAATCTGAAATTGTCCTGCTTCTGAAAATAAACTTGAATGGTATAGCCAGAATAATTCATCTGCATGTTATCAATCTGGTGTGTCACACAAATACGTGTTTAAAAGGTGTTCTGGCCAGAGTCATTTTGATCGACCTGAGTGTACCCACTCCACAGTGCTCTGCCAGAACCGGTGTTGGCGCTGGATCGCACCTGGAGTCCTGCATGGAAGCAGCCTGCTCTTGTCAGGAGCAGAAGACCAGCTCAGGAAAATTAAAACTGAAAGGGTAAGGAGGATGTGGAAACAAAAAATGTAGTGGGTGGGAATATTTCTCAAGGCCTCAGTAATTCCTTCTCCTAAGCATTTGGCATGTAGAGACCAGATGGTTGATAATCTTCAGAGCTGTTTCAGGAACAGCAAAATTTTCTCTAGTTATGGTAAGTATGAGTAACAAGCCACTGACTGTACTGCTTGGGAAACTCCTGTGTCAGCTGGAGGCTGCAGACAACTTCTTATGACATGGGGTCTAGACAGTGTGTACTTCTCTCTGACCTACTTTAACTTGTTATTTTTAATTTATTTCTGGCAATCTTCCTTCTTGCTGCTCTTTCCCATCAATCTCTTGTCCTTCCATTATCTTAGCAGATTAATTAACCTGCTATCAGTGAAACTGTTCTCTGTCCCCTTTGCCACTTCCTGGTTTTCATCCTCTTGTGATTTTTTGGGACAGAGAGCATGTTTGCATGTAGGCTGGTACAATAATTTGCAGAATGGGGTTTCAGACTAACAACTGAGGCTTTGGAATAGACCCTCAGCACTCTGTAGAATGAGCTACATGCAGGTGATGATGATGTACCCTGAATACAGGACTATTAACTTTTAAAGTAAACTTGATTTTCAGAAATCTTTCTGAGTTTCCTTGAAAGGGACCAGGGCTTGATATGACTGACTTCAGTGTTATGAAGCAGAATACTGGTGGGGTGGGGTTTTTGTGTTTTTTTTTGGTGGTTTTTTTTTTCTTTTTTTTTTCCTAGACAGCCTGCTTTTTGTAGATGCTGCTTTGTCTCTTTAATGTTTGGAGTCTCAGAACAAAATGGAAACAGATGACTGGCCAGTGTGAACCAAGCTTATGTAATGACAGGATGCTTATTTTGTACTGACAAGTTTCAGTGGAAAATCATGTTGTGCAGGGATCTGACTGCAACTTCTGCCAAGTGTATTGCCTGTTTTTACACATTTAGACTCAGTTTTTCACTGACCAGTATTTTGTACTTACATGGCTCGTTATGGCTGGAGGAGGAAGGCTGTCAGCAGGGATAGGAATTAGCTCACCAAGCTGAAAAAAAACAAAAGGAAAAGCAAATAAAACTGTATCACCAGAAGCTTCTGAACTAAAAGGAGGAATTTTTGCAGCCATAATTCTCCACCTTTGTACAAAATACCTGCAACAACTCCATTTTGAGTAAGGGAGTTGGAAAGGATTAAGACATAGTGCAATAGTACCTGTAATTTTCTCCATCCGTTTCGAACACGAATAAAAACCTCACTGCTTTCACTCAGGTAGATTAGCATACCTTCTGGTACTAAATTAACTTTTTCCAACATACCCTCAATGTTTTGGAATGTTGTAACCTGTCAAGTAGGAAAAGGAAACATACTTCATCAGACGCACAAAATATTTTGGAAGTTGAATTGATGTCTTGTTTGAGCACACGAATATAAAGGCAGGAAGTTTCCACAGGAAATGCTCGTAAGGTCAGTTTTACATCATTTCATACACAAAGCTTATTTACATCATTATCTGGCTACTTTGGCATACCAGCAGCACCATTCTGTGAATTGTAGTAGAACTACACCAATCATTAGTTAATTCTGCAGAGTGAAGATCATTGCCTCTCTACAGTTTCACACACTAGCTCAAAATGGCAGAGTTCAAAAGAGATTTCATAACCTTATAAATATCACACACAATTCTAGATACATTTGCTTGTGTTATGTTTTTCTGAGTGTTGTTGTGATGGCTTTTCTTTAAGGGTGTTTTCTTCCATCCCTTTTGTTATGTTTCCCAATGCCACTAGTTTACACAGCAAGTGTTTTTCAATTTATCTTTTGTACATCACCAGGAGGTTTAAAGTGCTGTCTCTCACATATGGACATGGCACCTGTTTACCCCTGTTTTTGTCACCTGAAGATAAGAACACAGTCCTCTCCAAGTTGTTTGGTTCTGCATTGGTTTGATAATTGCAATTAGTGTAAAATCAGGGACAAGTTTCTTGAGAGTGTAACTTCTTGACACTTGAGTGTCACTGCTTTCTCATCTCTTCAGTGTCCAAGGGCATGCTAATGCTTTATGAATCATGAAGCCCGTACTGTAGCCTTGCAGAGATGCACTTAGGTTTTGACCTAAGTGGACTTTGATCTCCTATTTAACGCAGTAGCTCTGAGCCTGTAACTACAGTCTATGTGGGGACACCAGCCTCTGAACATCTGTTTCTCCCCTGTTCTGTAATCATTGTCAGGTCCTGAATTTCTGTGAGAAAAGGCAGATAACAGAGGTATCACACTATAGTGGGAAAGCATTAAGAAACTTACACTCAGATTCATGTTAGTTCAGTTGATATGATGTAGGTGTTCTAAAATCTGTTACTAAAAGGAGTTCTCAAATGATTGACAAAGGTATCCAGGAATTTGCTTTTCTGTCATTGTGCCAGAATGCAGAAAAGGAAAATATTGCAACGAATCCCCACTTCTAGCTTGAACTTTTTTTTGAAACGTCAAATATTTGATTTACAAATTAACAAGACAGAAGTCTTAGCTGTCATTTTTATTGCATGGATATCTGGGATACGGTTCTGATTTTATTCATAGACTCATGGAATCATTTTGGTTGGAATAGACCTTTAAGATCATCAAGGCCAACCATTATCCTGGAACTCTCAGGTCACCACTAAACTTTGTCCCTCAGCACCACATCTACGATTCATGCAGTAAGAAAAAGAAACAATCAAATTAATAAGTATTCTCAGGCACAACAATTTTTAGGTTTGCTAGAGAAATCTACAGTTGTCTTCTTTGAATCAAATGATTCAAACCTATTCCTAGGTTTTAATTCAGCACTATTAAGATTTTTATTTCATGGAAACTGAACATTTGTAGTTATTCTGGTATCTCAGCATGTGAAGTTGACAGAGACATTGCTTTGAGTGTGAAATATGCAGCTTTCCATTACTTTAGCATTTGTTTGAATAGGCTGTTACTAGCAAGGCAAAGGACAGACTTTGCCTCTCATCACTCTCCTCATCTGCATGGATTCCATGAGGAAAATTATGAGGTTCAGAAAATCAGAAACTATTCTAATAAATAAAAACACAGGTTGGAGCTTTCCTTCTTCTTTCAGTGCTACTAATGACTACCAAAAGATTTGAAGCAAATTGCAATGGCAAACTTCCTTATTTTGCTGTCTTACCAGATTCCTGGTTGTGGGTGACCCTGGCTCTCCAGGAGGACCTGGTGGCCCAGGCATTGCGGCTGCTAAAATAAAATAGACCTTTAATACATTTTGAAGGTCATCTTTTTTGAGAAAGCAGGTGAGTGATATAAAGAAAGGGCTTAGTGTTGGTGTCTAGGAGTCATGGGAGGTTTAACTAGCCATAGGTCTTACATAGTCAAGTTCTGAATAGCTTTGTTCAAATCAAATACAGAAAAATGCATTCTAAAGATTAAAAAATGAAAAAAAAAAGAAAAGGAAAGGTGAAACTTTGTCTTTTCTGTGTTATTTGGGAGGTTAAGGTCAACAGATTGCAATCTGTTGTAGACACTCTGCAAATGAAGAACCAGATGCACTTAGACAGGAATGCTCTGCTATCTGCTAATGAAGTGCATATGGAAGAGAAAGAACTTTTAGCTTCTGTCCATATAGATTTGAGAGAGTCATTATATCTTTTTCTCTAAAAGTAAAAAAAAAAGTGAACATTTCCTTAAATAAAAAAAATCACAAGTGTAACCTCAGTGTATGTTTCAAAGCAACACAGAATTCTCCAGTGGTATGAACTTGGAGTCATAGAATCATAGAATTGTTTGGTTTGGAAGGCATCATCAAGTTCTAACCCCCCAGCCATGGGCAGGGACACCTCTAATTAGACCAGGTTGCTCAAAGCCCCATCCAACCTATCAAACACATCCAGTGTTGGGGCATCTATAACCTTCCTGGACAACCTGTTTCATTATCTGACCACCCTCACAATGAAAAACTTCTTCCTAATTTCTAATTTGAATCTCCTTTCTTCCATTCTGAAGCCATTACCCCTCATCCTGTCAATACAAACCCTCATAAAAAGTCCCTCACCAGCTTTCTCAAGGGCCCCTTCAGATACTGGAAGGCCACAATAAGGTCTATGAGGAGCCAGTCTGAACAATTCCAACTCTCAGCCTGTCCTCATAGGAGAGGCTTTCCAGCCCTCTGATGATCTTTGTGCCCCTCCTCTGGACCCACTCCAACAGGTCCATGTCCCTCTTGTATTTGGGGCTCCAGAGCTGGACACATTACTCCGGGTGGGGTCTCACGAGAGCAGAGTAGAGAAGGAGAGTCACCCCCCTTGACCTGCTGACACACTTCTTTTGATGCAGCATAGGGTGTGGTTGGGGCTTCCTGGGCTGCACTCACACATTGCTGGCTCATGTTGAGTTTTTCATAAACCAGCACCCCTAAGTTTTTCTCCTCAGGACTACTCTCAACCTACTCATTGCCCAGCCTGTATTTGGGCTTGGGATTGCCCTGACAACTTCTAAGACTGCAGTCCACGATACCTAGTACCTGTGTCTACTCCAAAACTGATTTTTTTCACCTTGAGCTGAAAGGCCCTGTTTTCTGAACAGAGAACTCCTTTCTTTTAAAGAAAGAAAAAAGAAAATAGATGGAAGACTGAAAGCAAGCACCTGATGCAAATGCGTATCATGATAATAGAACTTTGAAGCTGTGTAGAAGAGAGAACTTCTACACACAGACCCTGCTGAGCATCCTGGAGTGTCCCAGCAGGGCCCAGCAGCTGAGATCTGGGCAGATCTTGTATTAACCATAAGTAGAAACTCCTGTAGGGGAAAAGAGAGATGAAAAGTTGAAGAACCTAAGCTCTGCAGAGCAGTTCCTGGATGTCAGTGGCAGGGGAAGGGGGGTCAGAGCTGTTCAGCTGTAGATAAGCTCTTTCCCCATATGAAATTACATGGGCTCCATGTTACGGTCAGAGCTTTAATAGAGATAACTCTGCCTTGAAGACAGGAAATAAGCATCTGTGTTCCGAACAGTTAAATGGACATCCACTAGTGTGCTGCTTAAAGAAGCTTCCTACAAAGCAAATAGGAAAATATGAGGAAGATGATGAAGACTAATAGCAGAGAGGATAAGTGAAAGTCTAGAGATAGAGTACTAATGATAATTTATTTTCTATGACGGGGACTCATAGCTAACGAGTCTGTGCCTGACAAACGTAGCAGCTTTCTACGGCAGAGTGACAAGGGACGACCTGTGGATGTTATATATCTGGACTCCTGCACGGCCTTTGACACAGTCCCCCACAACCTCCTACTCACCAAGTTGGAGAGATACGGATCTGATGGGTGGACTGTTCAGTGGATAAGGAATTGGCTGGATGGCCCCACCCAGAGGGCAGTGCTCAATGGCTTGAAGTCCAGATGGAGAGCAGTGACAAGTGGTGTCCCTCAGGGGTCCGTCCTGGGACCTGTGCTGTTTACATTTTTATCAATGCCATAGACAGGGGGATCGA
>VWZY01013132.1:0-20376 GCA_013399075.1 Chloroceryle aenea | reverse complement strand
GTCCCTTCCAACCAATAGACATTTCTATATTTCTATGTTTCTAATACGCACAAGTGCTTAATATAAAGTATACAGGAAAAGGCCTGAAGGCCTTTATGGACTTTAGGGATGCTGAGGATATGTCCTTATTATGATGACCAGGGGCTAGTTCAGGTACAGGCCTATGTTCCAACATTGAATGTATTTCTTCTTTCTCAAATATTCTTCAGAGGACGAACACTTCTGATAGACACTCAGTGAATCACATTTACTGGATGACAGATGGAATCCTCACCTCATTCCTGGGCAGTTTAATAAACCAGTATGACCAGGTTAAAGAAATACCTGGAGAGAACAAACTGGAGACAGAGAGGTGTGCTCCCCAGACTAGCATGCTGGAGGCAGAGTTCTTACAGGGAACAGACTGATTGTTAGTTCTCAGAAATGGAAATCTGAGTTATCCGGACTTCCTACATTTTAGGCAGGACACATCTGCATTATAGTCTCTCTATTCTGTTAGCAAATCCCTTCCCATTAATAGGTCATCTTCAGCTGAGGTTAAGAATGTTTTGCTCTGGTTTCACCTGACTGGATTCCCACTCTGGTCACGGCTCCCAGGCGGAGGAATCAGTTCCTCACTTGAGCAAACCTGTTGAGTAACATCGTCACCCTATCCTCTAGAACCTAGTCTAAGGGCTGGACGTTAACAGGAAGAGGTTTTTCATTAGCAGACATGTGACATAAGAGGAGTCAAAAGCACAAATATCTTTAACTGTGACACTTGGTTTACAGCCATGTATTCCCTTCAGTGCAAGTTTGAGATAATCCGCATGAAGCGCCAGTCCCAACTGGCTTGCAAAATTCCTACCCAGTGCCACTATTTGTGGCACGTTTCAATCCTTTTCTAATCCAATAAATTGAAAATCATTAAAGGCACAGAAAACAACCCTCACAAAGTTTTGTTTCTCTTTAGCACTTGCATGACAACTAGATTTTAGAAACAGTTCTCCAGCAGTTTCATTCTAGATCTAAAAGCTACTGTGGGTGTTGTCTTTCTGTCAGAGAATTATAGAATCATAGAATCATTTAGGTTGGAAAGACCCTCAAGGTCACTGAGTCCAACCGTTAATCTCACATGACCAAGTCCATCACTAAACCATGTCCCTAAGCTCCACATCTACGTGTCTTTTATGTGCCTTCTGGGATGGTGACTCAATAACTCCTCTGGGCAGCCTGTTCCAGTGCTTGACAACCCTTTCAGTGAGGATTTTTTTTCCTAATATCCAATATAAACCTCTCCTGGTGCAACTGAAAGCCATTTTCCTTTGTCTTATCACTTTTTACTTCTTTGTACAGAACAACCTCCACCTCTATCCAATCTCTGTACAGAGGTAGCTGTACAGAGCGAGAAGGTCTCCCCTGAGCCTCCTTTTCTCCAGCCTAAGCAATCCCAGGTCCCTCAGCAGGTCCTCATAAGACTTGTTCTCTAGACCCTTCGTCATTTATGTTGACCTTCTCTGGACCCCTGTAGCATCTTGATGTCTTTCTTGTAGTGAGGGGCCCCACACTGAACACAGTTNAACACAGCGCAAGGTCTGGCCTCACAAGTGCTGAGCAAAGTGGGACCATCCCTTCCCTACCCCTGCTGGCCACAGTATTTCTGATCCAGGCCAGGCTGCCATTGGCCTTCTTGGCCATCTTGAGCACACAATAGCTTATGTTCATCTGTCTGTCAGTCAACATTCCCACATCCTTTTCAGGCCTTCCAGGAGAGGCCTACAGGAAAGCTGGAGAGGGACTTTTTATAAGGGCATGTGGTAATAGGACAAGGGGCAATGGTTTTAAACTTGAGCAGGGTAGATTTAGGTTGGACCTTAANGGCCACAGCTACAGCCACAACCACAGCCACGGACACAGCCACAGCCATAACTGGGTTTTTCCTGCACTCGCAATCCCATGGCACAGGTCAGTGGAAACTCATGGCAGAGAAATTGTCCCTCTTGTGGTCCCAGTTCCAAGTTACCCCCCAGAATAAATTGTGAGGGGGCGGGAGGAGAGCGGGGAGCTGCCTGATTTGGGTGTGCAGTCTGTGGGCAGGTGGTACATAAAGGAAGAAGCAGTGGGGAGGTGGGCACATGCCTATGCAATGTATATACAGTGAAAAGCAAAATCACAGCCTCTCACCTGAGCCATATATTGCAGGGGGGCCTGGTGGGCCTGGTGGGCCAGGTGGGCCAGGAGGTCCAATTTTTCCATAACCTGGTAAGCCAGGTAGGCCAGGTAACCCTGGAGGTCCTCTGGGTCCAATAACTGAATCCCCTTTTGGTCCCTATTGGTGATAGAAAATATTTCCTTGAATGTATTGGTCTTGCTGCTGCAGGGCCTTCGTCTCTGGTGGCAACATTTTCTGAAGGCTTGCCACTACATCACTGTTTAGAAATGAGTGTATGTAATCTTCTTCAAGGAGGCAGAGAAATTAAGGGGAAAAAAACCCCTGGATGATATACTAAACTAAATTCAGGAATTTAAGCTTCAGAAAGCTTTCTGAAAGTTCTTGCACCTATTCCTGAGTAGCTGATACCTACAAAACTCTTGGCAGTACTCTCAAAGTCCTGGATCTCAACTCTGCTTGTGCTGAGACTATTCACTTTGATGTGCTCACAAGGTAAGAGTTTGTCTGAAGGTACATGGTGGAAAACTTTAACATAAAGTGTTTCTCTGCAAAGTGTATGTTTCCTGATGAATGTTGTCTTCTCCCTCCAATATCTCATCTCATATAGCTTAAGCACTCCAGCTGCTAGTCTTCCAGATTAAAAAGCCTCCAGCTTACTATATTTCCAGCAGTGTGTCCTCAGCCTGAATGAGAAGGGCTTGAGCTCCCTGTGCTCAGACTGTCCTGCATACATGGAACAGTTGTTGGACCCTGGACAAGGAGAGCTCAGTCTCTGATGGATCTCAGCTGTGACATCCAACTCTTTATTGACAGTGGAACAGTTTCAGAACAGGGAGATGGTTCTTGGCCATGTGGCATAGTGCCAGGGAGATTTTTGAAGATGGGCTTGCTTACCTCACACTATCCTCATCTGTGACCCACCTATTTGTGCCCCTGGCACATGACAGTAGAGTAATGCAATGCACACATTTGTTGCCAATGTGAGGGATAAGTTAGTTTCCAAAGAATTAGTGCATTAAAGTCTAAAGCAGCTGTGGTGCCAATTACCAGAAAATAAAACAATGATGTAGAGATTAGACAGTGGCTGAATTTTATAGGAATGATCCAACTCAGCACACACGGGACTTTTCATTCATGTTTTTGTATTACTGGAATAGAAAATAAGATTAACTATTCAGATGGCAAATAATTTTGAAGTTATCCTCTGTCTAGCTTTATATAGCCAGTTTTGGCCTTCATGGGGATATAAGTAGTACCATCTCAAGTTATATATACTGCCTTGAATTGTGATGCTATTAATAGCATGACTCTATATACTGATGTAGTGGCATTAGACAGCCGAGCACTAAGTCAGATTTTCATAGGGAATTAATTCTGTGCACAACAGTGAAGTATCTGTGTTTATGCCTGAATGCAACTCTTTTATATTCACCTAATGGTTAGCAGATGAGTTTGTAGCCCCATCTTGATGTTTATCTCTTTTTAGTTCCTTTTCTACAACTTGCGTGACTTACAACTAATCCTGGTCTGCCAGGTGGTCCAGGAGGTCCTGTCAGAAAGAACCCTCCGTTTGGTTCTCCTTTTTCTCCTTTTACACCAGTGTCTCCATTGTCTCCTTTTTCACCCTTCAAAGAGAATACATTTTCAAACATTGAATTGAGATCAGAACTCTACGATGGCACTGATCTTTTAAACTTAGACAAAGTCTCCGAGCTTAATAAAGAAAAAACACCTGTTTAAAATCTTTTTGCCATCGCTTCCTTCTTTAGTGACATGGAATGGAAAGGACTGCTTTCTCTGTTGAGGCTGCAAGGTGCTCTCAGGGCAGGGGCTAGGGGATGAGGTGTGAGGTGGAGGAAGAGAAAATGCCTCTGTTGCTGTTTCCTGCTATTCTACCCAGCAAAACCCCGTTCTGTGCTCTAGCTGGAGGCAAAGACAAAGTCAGAGGAAGCATAAAAGCCTGGCTTTCTGCTTCTCTTTATTATCATGGAAAGAGCAAAGCAACATTGGCATGGAATGGACAGACAGATAGCAAAAATTATAGGGCAAAGTGAACAGTACAGTGCATAGGATGAGAGACAAGGGCAGGGGTATGTACCAGGCCAACAGAAGAGACACCACACAAAACTGCAGACACTTTGAACTGCATGTCTTCTTCTGTCCTTTGTTGCTCATTATCAGTTAGTTTGGGGAACAGAGTGATAAGTGAGAAACAGTTCTTAAATACTAGGTCTTTATGTCTCCGTGCAAAATGAGCCACAGCAATTGTGGGTTCCTTGCCACATTATTTTCTTCTGTTTGACTGCTGGGTTTTTTTTGTCAACATTTTTTGGTCTACTTTGTTTCACCTTTTCGAGAAACAAACCTTTGCATAGAAGAGGCAAAAGGCAAAGCAAAAGTAGCAATTAGCTGCAGAAAGCTGGTACAGATGGCTGTGAATGGCTGCTCCTCTTTTTCTTCTTTTTAGTTTCCCAGTAAACAGGACTATAATGCTTTCTGTCTGGCAGGACATTCTGCAGACATGGAGGACGAGATGAAATGACTTGTTTGTAGCTAAAGCTGTAAAGCTACACACACTATTCTATAGGATCAAAGAAGCCATATCAACTCTGCCATGAATGCATGAGGTCCTTTATGTCATAGGAAGGGCTTAGGTGCACTCAGCCAAGCAGAGGCAAAATCTGAGCATCAGATGGTACTAAGAGTCCATCAAGGAAAGCGACAGTACACTGCATTTGGTGACATCATTAAATGATAAATGGATTTTATTTTTTTTTTTTCAGATCTTCTACTGATAAAGAGCCTTATTCACTTGGAAAGCTTTGAAATAATATTTCATTGGTATTCATTTTTGCCACTTGAAGCAGTAAGGAGAATAACAGAACAGAGAGAGACCAAGCACCTCAAGGTATGGGTATATTTTCTTGTAAGAAATTCCAGGAAAAGTACTTTCCGTAACTTTAGTTTATTTTATTCAGTGTGCTTAAAAGGTAAACAGTATTACACAGAAGTGTTTTCCTGCCCCCCATGTGTTAATTGTTGCTACATTTTTCTAGAAGCTCTTTAGTTAATGGATGTCTCTTACATGAGCTGGCATGAAAGCAAAAGCATTGATTTATGGCACATAATTTATACCAACCTACGTTAGGTAACAGTGAATTATGACTCACTTTAATACCACTGGGAAGGTAAATAGCCTCAGTAATAAAACTCTTTTCAAAAGTAATCTTTATATGCTACTGACATTTGCTATCTCTTTACTTGTAGTACACTTGTCTATGCAGATGGACTTTAAGAAATTACTATAATTTGTAAATGCTGATGCTGTTACCTGATTTGCATATTTTGCCATGCCGTACCTTTTTTTGTGCTTAAAATTTATATTGAAGTACACTTTAAAAAAAGCTTATGAGAACTCAAATACAAATAGGATATAATTACCTTTATGCTATTAATAAAGTGGCTGAAATATGATGGAGGTAGAGGTGGACCTGAAAAACGAAGAAAACACAATAAAGTACAATAATTATCTGTAATTTTATTTTTAAATACACAGCTTTGGATATTACTGGTTTATGAGCTTAAAGAAAAATTATTTGCATTAATAACATTAACTTTTTAATGTAAGAGGTGTTATTAGTTTGGCTTCCTAACAAAGCAAGGCTTACATGCCCTACATGCCTTATCTTATATGTCACTCCTCCACTTTTGTGACTTCTGGATCTGATTGTGAATTTCAGACAAATTTGGAAGCAAATAAGGCTCAAAGATTAAGAATTCCCTGTTATCTGGAAATATGGCAGCTGGGCAGAGGGTAAAAGAGAAACATCCAAATGAACTGCTTTGACATAAACCAAGGTAAAATAAAACCTTTCCATATGCTTTGCCAGCAGTGGCCAATTAGTAGCTGCATTATCTTTCATAACTGACAAGATAAAGAAACAGTGTCACTGCTGCTGAGCACAGACCTAAGTGATCCTTGACACTTTTCTGCAACAAAACCCAATACCAGTATCAACAGTTATACCACCTGTGTTGTGTTGTCTGCCACTGGCCTTAAGCCAAAGCTGTCAAGCCAGCACGAAACATCTCAAAAGCCTTCAAATATTCTCTGCCTGGCATACGCTTGGGAAAAAAAAAAAGCTACTCCTAACAGCATTTTCTTCAAATATGGTCTTAATATGTTTTGTCATCTTTGGGTCCAGCCCTGTAGCAGCCATATGACTCTGGTCTCAGCATGCTACCTCAGATACAACTAAGTAGACATTGTATGCACCTGTAGTGTGGGACTGGCATGTCTTTTTGCTATGGCAGCTAGTTTGATTTTATACCAACCCCTCCGGTTATAGCTCGCTGCAGTGATTTGACTGATCTGTATGAGGGGATGGGGAACAGACAGGTGGAATGGAATGGTAGGTGTCCTCAGATGTTGATTGGTATTAATCTCTACACTGGGCACTGTCTGAGGTCTTTCTGGGAGGACCAGCAAGCAGATTAGGCCTGGGCAAGCTACATGGGGAAAAGGGAGGTCACCACTTGAAGCGGAAGTCAAAAATCTATGTCAAGGAACCAGTAGGCTCTACCTATACTGGTCAGTTCCTCTGCCATCAGGTAAAGTGGCACAGCTTTAATCCATACAGCTAAACTGTCCTCCTCACTTCTGAAGCATTAAAACTTATTGCACCAGTCCCTGGCCACCCTGTTATCTGGGAAAGTGTTACAGGACAAATCCAGGCCAGGAAATGTGGCAACAATTAAACTGCAGGACAATTCTCTTCTGTGTACTGGGTCTGTTTAGCTTACTAGGACACACGGCCAAGGAATTTTGCCTGACATTGCTTCTCAACAAGGAACCTAGTCCAGTTCTCTCCTGCAGACATTCAGAGGGCTTGTAGGCAACTTCTGGCAGGACCTTTAGGTATCTTAACACTAGCCAGAGGGAAACATACAGTGTTGTATGGCTTCTGCTGGTAGACCAGACATTTTCATTTCAGTTTCTTTTCCAGTGTTGCTGAAACAACAGCGATTTGCATGTGCATAATCACTGGCAAAATCATGCCCTCCCAACAGCCATAAACATCTGGGCACTGCTGGAGTTTTGTGGTTTCTGTCACTCACTTTGTATGTTGTTTCACTGGTATTATTGTTATTACTCTTGTTTTCTTCTCTCTCTGTGTTCTATTAAACTGTCTTTATCTCAACCTGTAATTTAGTTTTTTTCTCCTGATTCTCCTTTCCATCCCCCAGGAGGGGCTGGGGGGAAGCAGTGGGTGAGCAGCTTCCTGGTGTTTATCTGCTGGCAGAGGTTAAACCATAACAACCAGATTTAGTGCTTGACCAGCAAGAAGCCATCTTGCTCCACCTCACTGATTTTGCTTTAGCTTCATTCATTTTAGGATTCACACAGAAAAGGGTGAAACAACTTCTTCATACAGAAAAGAAGGTCTCAAGACAAACAAACAGACCAAAGGGTGGATTTGGATGAGTGTGAAAACTTGCCCAGAATCCCAGGTTGACCTGTGGGATGGAAGGGGTTTGACTATGGTCAAGGGCTAACACACTGTGTTTTGGATTAGCTGATCTTCAGATTTAGGCAGCTACATCTGAGACTATGGAATGGTGAAGTCTCTTCCTCTACTTCTAAATGTGTTTTCTTACAATGCTCCAGGCTGTGATCCTCCATCCAGAAACACCGGCACTGTGCTGGAGCATTGCACGTGTGGTTGGAACACAGCACATAGGCTCTGGATACTTACTACACCTGCCTCTAGAGAGAGCACCCAAATGAAGTGCAGCCTGCCATTTACCCACTTTTTTTTAAATTTTTTTTGTGTATTGGCTTCATATTCTTGCATGTTATCAATCAGCAGAGCATGTTTGTAAGGTTAAAGAGGAGACATTCTGTGAGAAGAAAAATGAAATCCATGCAATGGATAAATACCACAGTTCAGAAAACTTCTCTGATTTCTGGAACTCAACAGCTACTGTAGTGGAAGGAGCCTCAGCCATGGGTCCCTCAGAGAAGGTTTTGAAAAATTCCTGTATTTTCATCATGTTACACTGCCCTGCAGCTTCTGGCTTCTGAATTTTCACTGGCAATGATAACATGTGAGACCTAGAGAATTGGTTTGTAGGAAATAATATTTTAGCAGCTATGTCAACAACCAAGAGCCAAAGAGGAATATTTTTAGAGCGGCGATGGAATGGGTGTTTGTTAACATATTTAAGCTTCAAAAAATGTTGAATCTAGTTGATCTATTGGGATTCTGTTAGCAAACAAATTAACAAATCTGTTATTTTAGAAGAAAGTTGATTTCAATTTTCAGTTTAACCAGAATTGTGTTCTTTACACCATCCTTTGCTAGTGGCAATTTTACAAGATCATAAGCATAATCTGCTACTTCTGAAGCACCTGAAATCATCAGGTATAGGCAAAAATACTTGTAGGACATTAACTTACATTAAATACAGAACCTGTGAGGGAACGGGCATGTTCATGATGGATAAACAAGCACAGCAGAGAAAATTTTCTTTATTTCTGTTTACGAATGTTTCTTGCTTTTTCTTTATACAGGTTTATTGATGACTAGGGAATACTAACCACTTATTTTAAGGCACTGGATGTTGGTCAGAATAAAATTTTATGAGAACAAGACAAGAAAACAGATTTTATTTGAACAATCAGATGTCCTTTTAAAAATAACCAGAATGTCATGTTCAGTCAACAGACCTGTGTCTTTGGAACAAAGACAGACCTATCCTTATAGATGCATTTTTGTATTTATTATTAACACGTTAGAGGACAAACATTCTAAATATGGTGGAGTAAACATTAATTTCATATAGTGCTGCTTCTATTTCAAATGTTTTCTGGCACTGACCAAAGTCTTATCTCAGTATCTGAGGTTTCATAAAGAGGAATAGAAAAGGAGGAGTTTAGAATACCAATCTTTTCAAATAGCTTCTTGTTTCTGTAACTATTTTTGAATGTGTAAGAATTAGCAAGGTGTATCAACTTTTTGGTACAGAAACGTGAATCTTTGGTGAGGAACGTCCATTATCACACACAAATTTTTAGTTCACACAGACTTCTCATCATTATCACAATCAGAGATTAGGATATAGAAAAGTTGGTTGAAATGGAGATAATCCAGTTCCACCTCCTGCTGGAAGTGGAACTTTCACTAAAATGATTGCCTTGAACTCAGACTGCAGAGATATGTTAACCTGAAATTGGAGGCAATGGATTTTAGCCCAAATGGATCAGAAAGACTGACGATAAAATGCTATCTCAGGAAGTGGACATGATGTCCTTTTAAGATTTAAAAAAATCTCTGACCAGCCCGTTATATTTCAGTCTCTATTCTTGTACTTAACACATTCATAATACTCATAAACGTGCAGCACAGATATTTCTTTTCAGAAGACTTTTTGGATAACATTATGGACTTTGTTTTTCTGCGTCAGTTCAGCAAGGAACCTAGGTATAAGTTATCTTTAGGCAGATATAGCTGCAGGGGTAAGTCTCAAAGTACTTAGTTGAATTGCTTCTCCTTTATGGGATGTCACATACTCCTTTATGGGATGTCAATGATATATCAGATTTAGTATACCTGGTGGTCCTGGGGCACCTCTGTCTCCCTTTTCTCCTTTTAAGTCTCCTGAGCTGTGCAGCCCCCCGGAATCTCTGTTTGCTTTAGCACCTGCCATAAAAGCATCACAAATCCATTAGAACCTGCAAACACCACAGACTGTAACAACCAAACCACTAAATGTTAGAGGAGACTTTTCCATACATGTAGGGCACTTGGGTCCAGTCCCTGCATGCTGGTCTCTCTCTCGTGAACATTGAATGGCTGTCTCATTGTCCTCTCTTATCAACCCTGACATGTGCAAGACAGTCTCTCTTGTGAGTTGAGTCAATCCTCCACTCTCCCTTCCCTAATCCTCTAGCCTAAGACCCTCTGAACAACCCTATTCTCACTGCATTTGTGAATGTCACTGGGGCAAGTGTAGAAACAGCTCTTGTCTTCAGGCTCTGCATTTAATACCGCATCTACTATCTCCAGACTCCAAACCAAACTGATAAATGCTAGTATCTGCAACTGTGAATGCCCAAAATGTTATTGTTCCCTCATGTCATAAAGGCATTAACAAAGAAGAAAATGCCCTCTGAGAATAGCAATGCTTTTAGCATAATTTTCCATCCAGGTGAGCTAAAGGTAGAATTGCACCCAAAGACATCTTGGTAAACCTTGTATTTTTCAGATACGATTCAACCTTATCCTATGAAATACTTGGGTAAAATGACTCCTGAGTATTTAGACTTCTTAGGTCTGATTTCTCTCTTTCTTCTGCCTGAGTCATTGCTACTATCTTTGCAGGACTCATGTAAAATAACATCATTCTAACACCTCATAGCCACTTCCTTTAGGTAGAAATGCCTTGTCAAGTTTAAGGCGAGGTGATCCTTTTCTGAATTATCAGCAGGAAGGATGCTGAAGTAGAATGACAAGCAGAGAGATACAAGAATTGAAGTATTTTTTAATGGTTCCCTGCCCATGATATCTTCAGCCCCTGTGGTGAGTTGTGATCTGTGTTGGAAGTCAGTGAATCATTAAGAACACCAGGTCTTTTCTAACCTGATCTGGTTACATTTGTGAATTTCTCCAGAGCAAGCACAGGAACAGTGTCTTGCTTGGGTACCCAGCGCATGCTCCATGACATGGAGACACTTATAAGACTTTATTGGTAAGAAAGCCCTAGTCTGAAAAATAGCATTTCTGCTGCTTCTAGTTGTGCAGAATGGCTACAAATAGAGAAGAATGAGATGGACTTCTTCCCTTTCAGAGCCCCATGGTACAACAGAAGTTTTCAGACAGTTCGTCTGTGCCCTTCTATTTTGTCTTTCAGCCATGGAGGTGAAAGGTGGTCATATTCCCATGGGTCTCTCCTGTGATCTGTCTGGTGACTCAGCTTTTCTGTCTCACCAGAAAAATCACTTCCTCCTCACAGAAAGAATTGTTAATAGCTTGTTTCTTTCCCTCAGAAGTATTCTCTGGGGCTCCAGCAGTCAGTATGTGTTGAAACTACCTGTGATAATTTTCTTTTAAGCAAATGGATGGGAGCTTTGATTACAAGCTCATTTTTTGTATCAGTCACTCAGAGAAGGGAAATGGTTTTGACACTGTCAGTCAAACTCTGGAGGAATGAGACCACCTGGCTGCTTGGTGGGATGCAGGATAAGATGGACTTTAGAATTTCAATCTTAGGAACACTGTCAGAGCAGAGAGTAGTGATTTGTCACAGCCATGTGTGACATATCTTTTCTGACAGAGGAATTCTAAGATTTGATCTTGCAGAAACTGTGTTGCATTGCTTGATTTATAAATTTTAGTTTTCAAAGTGCAGACCTAGACTCATTTGTTCTTTGCCCTACATATTAAGACTGGATTAAGATGTGATCTCAGTTTCACCAGGAAAAGAAGTGAGACCACCATTTTTTTTCTTATTTCCCCCCCGCCCTGCCCCCCAAATCAAGTTATGCAATAGCAAGAAAAAGCAAAAAGAGCTTAACTGAGAAAAAAATAAACAACAACCCTCCCCAACCTATGTAAACCAAGATACAGAAAAGAATTACTCACCATGGACATTAAGAGCTTCTTGATTTCCAGGGGAAGGAGTGCTCACCTACAGATGAAGAAATCTATTAAAAATTATCCCTACACATTACCCAATGGAAGTGAATTACTTGGTGTGACTGAAAAGCCTGGAAAATTTGCATGCTATCACAGTATTATCAGCCCAAGTATTAGCTGATCAGTTTTTTTCTGTTCTCTTTAACATGCAGCATGCTTTCAGCAAGAGGGTAACAATGTGCATTTTGGAGACATCAGCAAATTGGAGTCTCAGTTGTGCCAGTGAAGCATTAGAAAACTAATTCTCCAAGAACAAATCTGAGTTTATAGGATTTGATTTTTGACTGTAAGATAACAGACTGTGTTTGTACATTTTCATCAGCCATGACTATGCCCACTGTCTGTCATTGACCAACGCTCCAGAGGCACTGAGACCACCACAGGGAGGCAGAAGCTATGCTAGACTACCCTCTTCTGACACCAGCCATCTGTAACAGCGGCCATGCTACTCATCTCCACTGCCTGTCTTCAAAATAGGGACAATGTAGGAACTAAACTGTGGCACAGTGCTTGGAAACAGACAGAGCTTAGTACTGGCTAGTAGTATTCAAGTGAATCTAAGCAAGTGTATAAAAAAATGAACGTGCTGCATCTGGCCTCATCCTGCAGCGTTAGCTCTTGGAAGTCTTACACAGATTTTAATTTTAGAAGTCCAGTTCACATGAGGAAAACTTCTGGGGTTCAGTCTGTAGTTCTTTATTGATACTCATTTGTGCAGGCATATACAGCAGACTTCTTATCTATAAACTTGAATAGTTTTAGGAGATTATTCACAAATGTATGACAAATCTGTTTAGGATACTCAGATGCATGAAGAAGGGTTTATAAGAACAGCTTTCTATCACTTAGAAACCTATAACATATGTGTATTTACTACACATAAAAGTTACTGCTATCATTCTCTGATGGTAACCCCCTTGAACAGTGACTTTTTATCATCATCTGAAGTTCAGGTAAAATAGGCTTGTATTGTTTGAATCATTCAATGGAGAATCATAGGAGAATTGAGGTTGGAAGGCATCTCTGGAGGTTGTTGTGCTGGTGTGAGTTAAAACAGAACAGTTCTGGTCAGTGATTTTCCTTTTCAGCTTAGTCTCTGCTGACTCTCTGCACTGCCTGAAGTTAATGGGATATTTTCACAGCAGTGATAATGCTTCATGTTTAGAGTTACTGCCAAGGACTGGTGTGTGCAGAAAGGCCCTTGCTTATTCTTGCTGCTGTGCAGACCAAGGCCACTGCTGGATGTTGTGCACTACAGTGCTGGGTGCACAAAGCAAAAGGCCACATGTGCAGGGAGGAGTGGCCAGGACAGGTGACCCTCAACTGACCAGCAAGGGATTCCAGCCCATATGTCAGATTCAGTACAAAGCTGAAGGATCAGGAGGGTCAAGCCTCTTCATCACTGGTTGGTATCTGAGGAGGACACTGTCCATTCTGCCTTTGATCCCAATCTGNCTGTCCATTCTGCCTTTGATCCCAATCTGTGTGTTCCCGAATCCAGTACCAGAATCCAGCTCCTGATTCTAGTTCCTGTGTGCTGCTGATTCCAGCCTGGGACTGCTCCATAGCACCAGTGGTGATGCAGATGTAATTGCCATTGGGCAGGGCTGGGGGGAGTGAATGAATTATCTGTTTGTTTTGTATATATTCCTTTTTCTTTTTTTTTTTTAAATATCATTACTATTTTCATCAAAACTGTTTTAATTTTCTTTTCCAGTCCCTAAGTCTCTCTCCCGTACTTGCTTTCTCTTCCCCTTTGGGAAGGGAGAGGGTTTCACAGTCTGTCATTTGTCTAGTGGCAGGCTCTGCCCTAACCCTTGACACTTTTCTAGCCCAAAGCAGGATCAGGTTGTTCAGGACCTTGCCCAGTCAGATTTCAGAGGTGAGGCTCACTAAGCCCTATGGGATTATGGACGCTTGTGATTAACCTACAAGAATGTTATATGGTGGATTTCTCTTCATTTAAGGGAGAAAAATATGGTAAAAATGAGGTAAAAATATGGTGCCTGGAAGTGGCAGGCCAAAACACAGGAATGTCAAATTACTATAGAGTAATGACTATTATGAATTAGGGTCTATCTTTTTTCAACAGTAAGGGTAGGATAATGATGGGAATAATGCATCTAGTATATATAGTCTAAGTCAAGAGCTATTTCTCTAAAATAAGTAAAAAAGAACTGGAATGAAATTGGAGGAGGGGGCACAATACTATTTTGGGCTATGAACAGCCATTCTGCACAGCACACTATTCAGGGGAGGACTGTGCCTCTTTTCCAAGCAGAAACAGTTCAATATTGGCCTAGGGAAAGTACTTCCAGGACTGAACCCTGTTCAGAGGTCATTGTAATTCCTGTGATTTATTAAATGAAAATTGCATCAAGGTGCTCTGAAAATATAACTGCCATCTCCTTTCTTTTGATGCTACATGTGAAATTGCAGGTCATTTGAAGGCAATGGGAGCTTTGTCATTCCCTTTGGAAAGCAGGGGCAGAGCTTCACCTGCTGTCATCCTTGAGACAATAAATGTTTATCTGTGACTGGACTGCATTCGAGGGGCAGAAACATGACCTTTCTTTTCTGATGCAACTTTCGTGCACACGTAACAATTCTTATTTTGGACAGGGAAATTGAAACCAGCTAAAGACGTAACAAAATGGAGACAATATTTATATATACACCTGAAAAAAGTGTGAACATGTATGTATAAGTATTCAGCTCCCCAAAGCAACTCAAACTATGGAAACACAGGCTTTGAAAGGCATTAAAAGTGTTAGGACAACCAAGCAATCAAAATATTTTAAGCAAAAGGTTCCACTGTTTCTAGTTCTGTTACATATTTTATATATGGTTATTTGGGGTATCTAGCACTTGAAAATCTGTTATCTTAACCTATGTAGCTACTTTGGTTATGTACTCCAATGGCCATGCATTTTTCTAAGAGCAGATTGTGTAAGTGACTTACTGGCATTTTGCAGTGAGGTCTGGGAGAGACTGGGAAAACTGTCTATTGAAAACAAGAAGGTAAATGATTGTAATGTATGTAGGCATAATACAGCAGACAACACACGAAATAGATCTAATAGCCATGATGGGACAAAGCTTGGAAACAAAAATTGGCACCTCCTGAGCAGAAAGCCCAGTGTGCTGCTGGGAAGTTCCCATAGGTCTGCCAGCAGCTCCCACTCTGTGTGTGGGACTGATCCCTTACAGGGTTTTGTAAGACAGTGGCTCCAGTGAAGACATTTTTTTCCTATGCACACAAGCAAGGTCACCCACTGTAAACGGTGTTGCCTGAAGCAAGTTTTCAAGTTTTCCTTTGCAAACTGCTCCTAGAGCAGCATATTTCTGCTACAGAGAGAAACTGGCAACTGTTCCCCGTTGTACTTACTCCTTTGATATAAACTATACGTCCTGGAGGTCCAGGGGGCCCTGGGGGTCCGGGCAAGCCAGGAAGGCCCTGGTAAGAGAAAGCGAAAGAAGGGAGATACTGGACAGATCTTTTCATGTGCAATACAGAAGGGCGGCCAAGGGGCTCAGAGGGCCCAGTTTAACCAAGAAGTTATGTGTTAAATGGCTTGAGAGGAGACTGAGCTCGCTGAGTTACGGGGACCAACCTGTCAGGTACATTTTAATATTTAACCTAAAGCACTCTGCGGGGAACAAAACAGTCTAAGACTATTCTTTGCAGGGGAAAAAAATCCCAAACCCCTAACTGGAAAGCACTAAAAATGGGAACTAAATTAGAGGCAGTGGATCTCTCATGCAAGGAAAATTAGATATCCAGGACTGGTCTGGTATTCTCGAGATTTCTGAGATTGATATATTTTCAAGTGCCAGTCAGATAACTACATGCTAATTATCACCTTCAAAGAATCCTGCTAGTCTAGGATGGAGCTCTCTTTAATAAAAAAAAAAAAAGACAGCTCCTTACTGTGTCATTTAAAACCTGGCACCACAGCATGGCCCTATTTCATTCCACATCAGTGCAACGTCTGTGAGGTGACACATGTCATCTTCTCACTAATTAGAGATCCATTAGATTTTATCTTCCCTGAGCACTCCAGGATGGATTATTAGAATATGTAGACAACGTGTTTTCTTTTCTTGCTTACTTTCATCTCCCAGCTTGACGTACTTCATCTAGACATACTTGCTTTAGCAGTTCTATCTGGTTAAGACAGACAGTCCAAAAAATGAACCTTGACAATGAAGATATGGAGGAACAGAAAATCTATTTTAATATTTTTTAGCTTGTGGAGAGTTATCTTTTGTATGCTCAAGTGCTGTTTGTACCTGTGCTATCTAGCCTAAGCACCTATGGGAGTATCTTCTCACCATGAGGGATTTTACCAGTGTCCCAGATTGGGAAGTTTTTGATATATAGAAAGAACTTGCAATCCCCCATCATTTGATATTTGAACCAGCTATGCTAACAAGGAATCACACATATAACTGTTATGCCTGGGAGCTGATACAACGATGTATATTTGCAAAGACTGTCCAGTTGGACTCGGAAGTTGATTTCTCAGTGATGCCAGATAGGAAAAGTAGCAGAACATATAATTATTTCTAGATCATTTTAGGTTTTGCTCCTGTCATTATTTTAAAGGAATTCATATATATCTGACTTAAAATTTTAAGCAGATTTTTTTTTTTTTAAACTAATTGCAGTGCATAAGAACTTACATGAAATGCTTCACCTCGATCACCTTTCACACCTCTCAGTCCATTCAGTCCTGGGCGGCCCTGAAATAAGTAGGAATGGTGTAGCATGTGTCAGAAACAAGCTCCTCTATTTTTATTCCTCTTGAGTGCATAATACATACTGGACGTCCTGGGAAACCAAGTTCTCCTTTAGGTCCAGTAGGTCCTATTGGTCCCTGGATGAAAAAGACAATGTGATTATGGAGAGTTTATCAAACATATCTTTGACACATATTGGATTGTTTAGAATAAGAGGCATAGTTTTAAATTTGCATTAAAAATCAGTCTGTGATTGTCTGCAAAGATGCAAAGAATGTCCTCTTATACTTGCTCTGCAAGTAAAGAAGCTGAAGACTGCATATAACAGCTCTGTCTTGGAAAAGACTGGTTGTCTAAAATGAAGTCTGAATTCTCAGACATTTTTAGAGTCTACAATTCAAAATTAAGTCACCAGCTATCAAAGGAAAGTTAAATATATCAATCAGTAGAAAAAATGCAGTTAGGGATGTATGCTTTGTGCATCTCCTTTAGGTTTGCTTTGTTTTTCTCATGATTTTTGAATCAGTCTCTGTGAGGAAATGTCTGTGACTCAGCTGGATGATTCGTATAGTGCCAGGCTCCTACATGTCTCTTGTCAACTGGGGTACCTGGATTTATGGTGCTGAGAGTTGAAACAGAACAGATCCTTCTTTATACAGGAGTGGCTGACCCATCAGGCCTGAAACCGTGATACAAGTGACTGCAAAAAGAAAGGGCAAGCAGACTGCCTGGGAAAAGTGTGGCCAGCACTGTGGGTGATCTATGACTGGGCATTTGCAAGTGGGCGACTTCTAGGCAGCCGGCAAGTGATCAGCAAAAACCAATAAAACTGAGGATATCACAAACTTTTATGTGCTGTTAGCTTCCTGAAACTCAACAAAACCACAAGGGTCTAGACAGTCTCTATATATTTACCAACCTTTCTGGTTTCATTTCCTTTTTTTCAGTCTGATGAAACGCTAAGGGATACTCTTTGCATTATTAGTTAAATAATCTCTGCCTATAGATCTCATGCAGATGCCATGTAGAGGTGACAACTGATGTATTTAATCCTGAGAAATTGCAGTACCTTTGGTATGGTTGTTCCTTCAGACTTTCTATTGCTACCTGCAATATGTTGGTTCACACAGACCTATGCTGGTGGAAGAAAAACCTTGGCCATTGCTCTGCTTACCACAGTTTCAGTAAATCAGTTTAAAGGTAACAAACATATATTGGCATTGTGATGCTACTTCAAAGACTAATGAGAAAACAATCAAAAAACAAGAGAAAATTCCCATCTTGCCACTCACTTGGTCTTGATTAAATACAGTGGAGACTAAGAAGCAAGCAAGCTTGTGGTAGAACTGCATTTCCTTATTTACAGTCCCATTCTGCTTACATATTATCTCTCGTTTCAAGGCACAGAGGGAGCACAGGCAGGTGAGAAGCTAGAAAGTTTGCAAGAAATAGCCTGATGTTTATTCTTGGATGATTTGCATACTTAGTTTTGCATCTCAGCTATTCAGGAGAATATTGACACAGTTAAACCATCTGGATTCTAATACCAGTGTCTTACCAATCCACTTTATGAATTAAACTACTGCCATATTAATAGAACTTTCGATTAGCAAAAGTAATTATTCATTCTTTAAGCTGGCAAGTGTTTGTTCTTGCCTTTATGCAATATAATTTTATTGAAGAGTGATGTATTTTCATGGAAAATCTAGATGATGATGATGAGATTATTTTATCATCAAGGTGAAATTAATGGATTAATTGTAATTTTATCATGACAAAAATCAAGACTGGATTAGACATGAAATTAAAAACTGGTTAAAATGTGAACATATTGATTCATAACATCACCATTGTAATCAGAATGTGAAGGTCTCTAATGGCAGCTAAAAATGTTCACTATGGTAGGACCTTTTTTGAACTTCTATTTAATTTGATGTTTGAAGGTAATTTCTGCCCATCTGATCAAAGCTATGCCTGTGTCTGAAGCAGGCAATAGACTGCTGGTGGACTCTGACAGATGTGAACTTCAATGCTTTCAGTATGGTTCAGCTCACCCTTCCGTGCTACCATATCCACTAACGGGGTTTGTAAAAAAACAGAAATGCAAAAGCTTGTGGGTATTTTTCTATTGCACTTTCCTGTATTCGAGTCTTTAAAGAATATGCAAATCTGAGCAATAAGGATGATTAGAAGCAGATGTTTTTATTCATTTAAATAAAGAGAAGTGTCTGGATTTCATGCTTTAACTGGGACTTTAAATAAACATCACCAGTGTGAGTGTTGACCATGCTGGAGCTACCTTTACTATTTCCTCTTTCAAAGTGCCAGCCTGCCCCTGCCAGCCCGTCCCTGAGACAGAAGCCTGCAGTTGCAGCTAGAAGTGAAAGAACGAAGAAGCTGCAGGAGGCTCCTTACCAGAAAAGGAACTTTCATTTTCAACAGCAGAGATCTGATCTGGGCATAGTGACTCTGTGGTTCTTAGTAAGGGCTCCTATGCAGTGATGTGCAGCGGTCTGCTTCACTGACAGTGAGCTGCATAATCAAGCAGGGAAGAGATTCCCATTTCCCCCATGGCAGGAGGCTGGATTCAGTCTGTCTCTTCTGCTTTTGCTGTTAACAGTACTAACTGTCTGACTATCCCTACCTCTCATCTGCCATATAAATACTTCTCTGTAGCTCCTTGTGGTCCAAGCCCCTGTGATCCTCTCTTCTGTCTGGCTGAACTCTCACAAAGGAGGGGAGTAGGGAAACTCTTTTAAATTCTGGAAACCTGTGTGTGAGTTCATTGTGCCCTAATGGCACTGGAACAATTAGAATCCCCAGCTACCTTGAAACTGTTCCTGTGACAGAGTCTTACTTGGTGCAATGTGGAACAGAAGCATTGTTATGAAAATACTGATGAGTTATGTCATAGAGGCTTGGGCTCAGCACTCTGGAGTATTTTTTTGCAGCACAGGACTCCCACTGATTACAAAGAGGTTTTTTTCTATGGGACCACTGCAAAAAACATCATGCCCACAGGCAGCAAGGATGAAACTAGAATTCTACGCTAAGAAGAGGAATTGTCTAAGCAAAGTACTGAGACAAGTTCTGTGTGCCAAATTCTCCTGCAGTGTAATGATACACAGCAGCGCTGGCAAGAACTGCCCCTGAATGGCTTTGTCTGCATACTGATGAGTGTGAAGCATCTCGTGGCAGTACAAAAGGAGGTATAAACACAGAGTTTGAGGCTGATAGAAAAAGGACATGTCCTGAAGGGTGCACAGCAATAGGATGAGAGGTGATTAACACAAGCTGCAACATGAGAATTTCCAAATAAATATAAGGAAAACCATGTTGTTTTTTTTTTTTTACTATGAAGGTTGTCAAATACTGGAATGTATTGCCCAGAGAGGCCAGGGAATCTCTATCCTAAGAGATGTTGAATACTTGACTGGGCAATTACTTGAGCTAAACAGACCTGCTTTGGGCTGTGGTGTGAGCTTTGAAGTTTACTTCTAAATTATTTTATGATTCTCTTTCGAGGTGAAAAGATAGACTCATCTTGCAGTCATACAAGGAACAACCCTTCTGGTAAGTTAGGATAGGCCCCTCAAGCCCTGCTGCTGCTCCAACTCCCACAACAAGCACTGAAACTGTTCCAACTCCAGAAGGAAAGCCAGCAGCTATACCCACAGCTACTGTGGCCACTCCCACTCAGGCTGCACCTGTACAAATTGCTCCTGTGAAGAAAATGAACAAAACAGTCAAGTCTAGCAATGAAGCAGGGAGAGGGTCCTCCCC
>VWZY01013131.1:328516-340986 GCA_013399075.1 Chloroceryle aenea | reverse complement strand
TCTTGAAAGTCTCCAGAGAAGGAGAATCCACAACTTTTCTGGGGAGTCTGTTCCAGTGCTCTGTAACCTTTACAGTAAAGAAGCTCTTCCTCATTTTGACATGGAACTTCCTGTGCTCCAGCTTGAATCCATTTCCCCTTCTGCAAGAGACAGATCGGAGGAGGGATCAGTGCTCATTAAAACCTCTAGGAATTTGTGTCATTTAGAGGTAGGGAAAAGTATGTGATAATGGTCGAGTAATCTGTCTATTACTCTGTCTCCCTTCCAAGACTGACTTCAGCCGAAATAAAGCACATGTAAGAGAATATGTCTCAGCTACTCAGTTCTGGAAACTTTTAATGTGTTACAAGGCAACATACAGAATACAACAACTGTACATGTGACACTCTTCAGAAGTTTCTGAGAGGCTGAGCTAGAACTTAATCTTTAAATGTTAAAAGTGTCTAGCATGAGGACCAGAATATTTGACTAAAACTAATTTTTACTGATGAGGTTGGTTGTAGTGTAGAACCCTTATCAGGTTCTATTTTCAAAACCCTTTGAATGTGCTAATTATAATAATGTTATGAGTAAATTCAGATACTTGAGTATATTAAAAAAGTGCCTTACTAAGATAAACACACTAGAAAATTTTTGAGCTGAAATAACAAGGAAAGAAGAACCTGATAAATTCGCTGTAATTTAGTTTGAGTTCAAATTTGTACAGAACTTTCTTATTGATTCAGTACCAATGAGAACTTTGAGATAACTTAGCGGGCATGGACTGTGACGTCTTTATGGTGTTGAGTATATGAAGTGACGTGCTGAAATCAGACTCCACCACTCCTGAAAGTTGTAAAGTAGGTATGTTTATTCGGCACCGGATGCACGGGGGTCGCCCCCCAACAAACGTGCGTGTCCAACATGGGGCAAAACCCTTTACTTAAACCACTAGGTTATACATAGGCAGTAGATGTTGCAAGAGGCCTATGTATATGCATGAACCATCCCCGCTTCACATTGAAATGAGCCCTCCGCCCCCTTGCGCCTGCTCGGTGCATCGTGGTCGTGGTGGTGGGCAGGGGTCCCAGCGATGAAGAGGCTCCTCTTCGTCACAGCTGGCAGTCGTTATCACTTGTGCAGACTTAAATCATCCCCTGAGGCCTGGCCGATCCGGCTGCTGTCTTCTTCCTTCGTTTTGTTTCTTGCTGAAGACCTTATTGTGTTGTAGTTAATCTCATCAAGTACCAGACCACAAGGGATGATTAAGTCTGCCACCACCCATCATCAAAGCGATAATTGTTTGATTTTCAACCCCACATCATGAAGGCCAGAATGAACCACAAAGAGGATGTATTGTCATGTGTTCTGGGAGATCTACAACCTTAGAAAAAAGCCCAAATGAATCAAAGTGTTTCATCTTACTTTTTTAACAGGTGCAAAATGTTTTACAGAGATTTCATGTATTTTGGTTACATTTTCAACATACTCGCAATTTTACTTTTTGTTCTCTTTCAGGTTCTTGGGGGGAAAGGGGTAGTTCCAGTACTTTACTGTTTTTTATATGTTGTTGGCTATCTTTTCAATCCTTAAGATGAAAAGCATCCCCTTTCCCCTGCAGGTGGAAATTGCTCTGTATTGTTATATTTTTCCCTGCTGAATTCTTACTCCATTATGACAAATGAAAGAGCATAACAATAGCAACCTCTCAGCCCATAATTTCTTCAGTCCTCCATAGAAAATGAGAAGTACTTCAGGAAGAAATTTGTGCCTGATATCTAACGTAATTTCTATTCCTACCAGCTAGTGGTATTGCAGGAGCAGAATAGGAGAAAGGTGTAACCTAAGGAGCAGTCTGTTAAAACTCAGAATGCTAATTGAAAGGGAAAACCAAGTATGTTCTCTCTCTACAGTCATCATTGCTGCAGAGTTATTTGGAATTACTGTAAGTGGAATTTGAATGCTTTTATTTCAGAGAAGATAGGACCAACTTCTAGGGTGCACAAAGATTTTGTGGATACTATGCATAATTTTGGATGTCAGCAATGGCAGATATATTTGAAACTAGTAAAAGAACATCTAAGTTACTTAACTAACAAGAATATAAATTGAACTATCTATTTTAATCTATCACTTTTTAAAATGGTGGATAGAGTCTGTCCAATACAGCAGGTGGTGGTGATGATGACTTTTTTGCCATGCTCTTTCATAAATTTTTATCCTTTTAATTTTCATTTTTTAGTAAAATTGACTCCTAAACCCATGTTCCCTACATAAATGAATAAACTAAGTTTTCTTCTTAAGCTAAGAGCTCAACAATTTAATTCAAAACTATCAAGAGGCTATCTATGTAAGTGTGGGAGTACACAGTACAAAATACGTGTGGATGTGTTTACATGATTTCACATGGTCACCAAGAAAGGAAATCTTCAAAAGGAGAAAATGCTCTCTGCTGGAGGTTAGTCACTGGCTGTATTGTGCTCATCCTGTAGGTGTGTTGTGTGTATGTGTTGTCCTTACTGAAACGGACCATGGTCTAGCTCAGGTGTTAGTACTTCACTGAAATATTGTGTATCCCTCAGATGGGACCGCATAATTGGCTCACAACAGAACAATCCAGGTAACTGTAATTGTTGCAATTACAGTACTTAATGAGTACTGAAAGCTTGATGTTTTACTACTTTGTCACATTGTGTGGTTCTTGTACTTTTTGCGAATGTATGTAAAATATCACAGGAATTGAGAAGTGTCAGTAACTAGCTGGCTACAGAACATGTTATTTATGCTTTGAAGTTCCCCAAGTGCTAGTGCAGTGCTTTGAAAAATTCCTTAGCAACTGAGTAGTGGTTCTTAAACTAGTGATTTGGGAGGCGCCTGCTATCACACCAGGGATCCAGACAGCAACATTAAATCAATTGCTTTAGTGTAAGTAATTCTTGAATATACATAAAGCCTTACTTTATTTGGAACTGAACTAACTACCTGCAGTCTGAAAACTAGTAAGTTGGACACTTAAGCAAAAATGAATTACTAATAAAGAGCAAAAGATTTCTCCTGTATGTGCTCTCTGAAAGCTCTTAGCTGCTTGGGTAGAAGGGTGATACAGCACCTGCTGAAGTACTAGTTCTCAGAGAGATCTCTTTTAATGCTTCTTGGGAATAAGTGACTCATAGAAATTCCATAATAAAGGCTTTTGAAAGATGGAAGAGGCAACACTACACCATTTCACAGATAATTATCTTCCCCTAATTTGTTTAGCAGCTACACTGTTTTTTCTCTGCCAGTAAGAACAGTGTAGAGTCTACCTCCTACCTAGGCTGATTTCCTACAAGTTTTACTTAAATGTTAAATGCACTCCTTGTATGAATAGATTCGTCTCCAATGGATTTCACTGCTGAGAAAACCATTTGATAAATACTTTAGCACTTTTATACTTTATTGTCAGTCCATCCCTGCAAGCAGGTCAGGCAAAAATACCTGGAGCACTGCATGGATGAACAAGGATCTCCTGGGCAAACTCTAACACAAAAAGGAAGCCTACAGAATGTGAAGCAGGGACAGGTGACCTGGGAGGAATATAGAGACACTGTCTGAGCATGCAGAGATGCTGTTAGGAGGAACAAAGCTCAGGTAGAATAAGCCCAGATGGAACTGAATCTGTCCAGGGACATCAAAAGACAACAAAAAAAACCCTTCTGTATGTACGTAGGTGACAAAAGGAAGACTAGGGAAAATGTGGGCCTGCTGCTAAGTGAGGAAAGGGTCCCGGTGACATGAGATATGGAAAAGGCTAAGACTGTGAATGCCATATTCTTAGTCTTTAGTGGCAAGACCTGACTTCCAAAATCTCAGGCCTTGAAGACAGGGGAAAGGCTGGAGTAAGGAATGTGTACATATGGTGGAAGAGGATCAGGTCAAGGAATACTTAAGCAAACTAGTCCTCCATAAATCCATGAGCTCTGATGGGAAGACATGCTTGACCAAACAGATAACCTTACATGAGGAAATTAGTGTCTTGGTAGATGAGTGTAGAGCAGTGGATGTCAGCAAGGCTAGCTAGGCTTCAGCGAGGCTTTTCACACTGTCGCCCATAAGATCCTCATAGTGAAGCTGATGAAGTATGGAATGGATGAATAGACAGTAAGGTGGACTGGAATCTGGCCGAATGTCTGGGCCCAGACTATGGTGGTCTGTGGCATGAAGTCAGGTTGGAGAAGAGTAATTAGCAGTGAGCAGTGAACCCTGGGGATCAACACTGTGTCCAATCTTGCTTAACATCATAATGCTTAGGATGATGGGGCAGAGTGAACCATGAGCAAGTTTGCAGATGTCACAAAACTGGCAGAATTAGCCGATAGGCTAGAGGGTTGTGCTGCCATCCAGGGATGCCTGGACAGGCTGAAGAGAAATGGGCTGTCAGAAGCCTTATGAAGATCAGTTAAAGAAAGTTCCACAGGTTCTGCACCTGGGGAGGAATAAACCTAACCACAAGTATGTAATAGGGGCTGACCAGCTAGAAGGAAGCTTGTCAGAAAAGGACCTGGGGGTCCTGGTGGACAAAAAGTGAAACACAAAGAAGGCTGATGGTCTACAGGGCTGCTTTAGGAGTGTTGCAGCTGAATTGTGTACCTTGCCCAATCAATATTGACAACCCAAATAAACAGATCCATATAAAGAAGTATGCGTATAGACAGATACAACTGAATATAAAGCCAACAGATAAAAGGATGCAGGACTATCAGGTAAAATTTATCTGGGAGAAAGGAACACATAGAAGATTCCATTGGTCACAGATGCAGTCTGGATTCATCTAGCGTTAGACAAGGGAGAGATTCTCCAGGAATAAAAGCAAAACTATCTTATGTTTAAATACGAATAAGGTTTTATTTAAAAAAAAAAAAAAAGTGTAAATTAGTGTGTGGTGGTGTTTTTTTGTAATTTATTTTGAAGGACAGTTTAATAAAACAACAATAATAATGATAGTACTAATTAAATAATGTATAAAGCAAGGGGTATAAACCACGAGACTCGATACCAGTACCCAAGACATTCCATCCCTATCTCCAGTCATAGGGTAAACAGACTGAAAAGCTGACGCATCCAGCCTGGGACAGCCCTCCCTTTATAAAGGGGCATGTATGGAATGTATGATATCAAATATCCCATTGACTGGTTCAGTTGTTTACCATGGACCCTCCCAACTGCTTGTGTCACAGCAGCTTGTGATAATTAACCCAAATGGAAGCCAAGACACTCCTAAAATTTAAATATCACTTCTGTCTCTTTTCTTTGTGTGTTCCAAAATGTCCATTGTGGTACTTAGAATGCTTCCTTGACAGTTACTGTGATTTTCTTAAAAAAACACGTCAGAATAAAGACTGACTTTGTCTCTTTGTGTCCCAAACTGAAAAGAGAAAAGGGAAGCCAGAAGAAGTAGAATCTCAGTTTCTTTTCCTTTTCCTTGGTCAGCTGGAGAAATACCAGAGTGTACACCAGTGTACATCAGAAAAGGAGAAATCTTTCTTCCTAGAATTCTGTTTTCTTTAGGATATGCTGTATTCTATGTTTATTGAAGGAGACATTTGCAAACTCCAGAGATCCAAACCCAGGTCTTTTAGATCATCTGAATAGTGTGAAACTCCTTTGCTGTAAAGAAGAGTAAGAAATTACTACACAGAACAAGTGAAGCATGTGAATTTGTGTTTTCTTAGAGGATTGTTGTCCAGCTTTCACCTTAATTTCTTCCAAAAAAGACAGAAGTGCTTCCCAGTACAGGTAGGACAGCATGCTCACTATATAATACAAAAATCTCACTGGTTCTGATCACCTTCTTCCATTTATAGGCATTGTGTGATGTCCCTGATGGATGGAACATTGCACCACTTCAGGTTTACAGTTTCTTGAATGGGAAGTAGTTGACAGCAGTGCTGTGTTGTTTTCTAGTCACAAATCTTTGATGTGTTTGTACTCTTAACAACATAATAAAACAAAAGTGTTTCAATATATCAGATTGAAGGAGTACATTATTTCTCAACTTTATTAAAAATTCAGATTTGATTTAGTAAACATTTAAGCCTTGAATACAGTCATTAGAGATACTCATCCTTCATTTGTAATAGATTTCTGATTGTGGTATGCTGAAACTCCACGGGTAGTCATTTAATATCACTCTGTGAAGGTCCATGCAATTGTCTGAGATAAAGAAAGGAAATAAAAGGCAAGGAAAATAAAAATGCTTCTATTCACATCTGAAAAGTTAGAAAACTGAAGCAACATCTGCCTAAACGGCTCATGATAGTACAGTAGTAAGCGATTTTTCAGGCTATTATTTGATGAGTTCTCTTGCCTCAGAATTGCATTCCAGTCGACAGAAAAGTCTTTTAATTTCTTCTTTATATTTTTCCTTACTTTGTTTTTGGAATTTAAAGAACATTGTAGTTGCAGCTAAAGCTTGGTTAAGGGAAAAAAAAAAAAAAAAAGTATATATCTCCGATATTCTCCTACTGCAAGCACTGTTGTATCCTCATCTCTTCATTCCTAAATCAGACTAGGTGGCTGCTTGGCTCTGCTGATAATACAGACAACTGCAGTCAGGTCTGTACATGAAATAAAGTCTACAGTTGTTTCAAGTCCTTTCCTCTCCCTCAAGTCACAGGTTGATGTAAACATAAAGTCAATTTGTGGGAAGTAGAAAATTGTTTTGTAACCTCAGTGAACAGACAGAGACCTGTTTACACTTTATAAAAAGATTGTATGCCAGTGTGTAATTTAGAATATACTGTGCTACGTTCTGTGAGCTTAGAAATTATCTTCTAAATGATGGTTTAAAAATATTGTTTCCTTCCTTTATCTTGGGATGTCTCTTTTTAAATGAATAACATCATCAAACTTCACGCAGTCTGGAGGAAAGCAGAGACTTTATTTCTCTATATCAAAGGGAAGCTATCTGCTATTACTCTTGATTGTTTGACATGAAAATAAGATCATACCATTTTTTACTTTCACTATCATTCTCTGAAGAAAATTTATGATACTGCAGTGGTGAATGTAAAGCTGTTCCTCTGCTTTCTGTTTTGTCCTGTTGCTTCATACAACTGTATTCCTCTTTCTTGCATATTTGCTTTTTAGTAAGTCCAGTTTTCTCTTGGTAACAGACATTTAGTTTTGTCATTTTGGCAATAAAAATGAAAATGTCACTACAGCCAAAAGTGTGAGACTGTTGTCTGAATTGAGAGTAAGCGACAGCTAAACTTGTTTGCAATTTTGACAATGGAGTATATTTGTGTCAGGCTAACTACACTGAATTTGATCACATTTTGTTTTGGGAAGCTACACAGTGTTGTAATAATAGCTGTATCCAATGTTACTACTTTTTCCTGTCTTTGTTATTAAACATGTATGGTATGTAAAAATAAATAGTATTTATCTATGCATATGTACTCTTGTATCTATAACATACAGAAGGTATAAATTGAAAAGAAGCATTCCAATAAAACTCCTCCCACTGACAGTATTTTTTTACCTATGAACTCCTCCTTTAGTTAATTAAATAAGAGTAAATAACAGAAATTAATTTATATTTCAAATATGAAAAGATATTTTAATTTTATTTTCCATCTCTTTTGATGAAGTTTTTTTTTTAATGAATTGAGATCAGTGGTTGAGTTGTACTGCATGAATGAGAGCACTTTCCATTTCAATCACTTGGAAACAAAATCACTAGAAACCATTTGGGGTTTTGTGCATTCAGAGGTTAATCAGTAAGACACAGCTATGATCTACTTCAGCCAGAGATTCAGCTAACTAACTTATTATGGCTTCCTTGTAAATTAGATGTAATGCTTTAGTAAGTGAAGGGTCACTTTTTCCAGTGGAATTCTAATGTGATTTCTAAATGTTGTTTGCTAATGTATATACATGAGTAACTACTAATGCAAATTACCTTAGGGCTGTTGTGGTAAACTGTGTCATTGTTACAGATACCTGAGTGCTGTTATCTATGCCTGCATTATGCTTCTACTTTTTCACTCCCAAGGTCTGTTTGGATAGAACATTAGAAATTGTTTTGAGGATATGGACTTAAGTTGGTTCTTTTAAGCAAAGTGTTTAAGTGAGAATGGGATTTAGCATCCTTCTTTCTGGTCTTGAAATCATTGACAAATTACATGATGAATAAAGTAAGATTTAGATGTATGTAAAACTAGAGATAACATTTTTGATTCACTGTTTAGAAATAATCTATAAAGAATACAATGCTATTAAGCACTTTAAAGCAGTATTTTTCTTAGATTAAGAAGAAAAAAAAAAACAGTTTAAGTATCATATTTAATTGCTATTTTATTAAAGATTTATTTATATTTCCTTCCTTGACCCTCCAATTCCTTTCTCCTTTGCATGCTTCTGAATATAAATTTGAACCTGAGTATGGAAACAAAACAGAAAAATCAAGACAGCCTCCCTCTCCACAAATACAAGTGGTAGCAGAGACAGAATTATGGCCCAGATTTGAGTCAGAATTCTGGCTGATGTTTGTTCTTCTGTCAGTGAATAACTGCATTGCTCTTTACTCGGGGAAGATTGCTTGGTGATACACTGGTTCCTAATAATTTAGAGGTTATTTTAATCCAGTATAAAGAAACAGAAGCATATCAGAAATTGGAAGACAGCAAGGCTATGTGTTTTTCAACAAAAGAACTGGCTTCAAACAAATCTAATTCAGGTAAAAAGAATATGCTAGAAAAACTATAGTATTTTCCTAAGTAATTGCTATGAAACAAGAGTAATGTCTTAAGTATGTAAGGCTGTAGAGTATAATAATGGTTTTAATACTTTCATAGTTTAGATTTCTACTAAAAATATTTTTTACTCTGTTGGTCCACTTGATTTCCAGATTGCTTTTCTCTTGAACTGCTGTATGCCTGGTTTTCAAGAACCAGTTATACTACTTTGAATCACGTATACACTTCAGTAATATAGTGACATGTATATTTACCAACATGTTGGCCCTGATCTCATACACTTAAAACTTAATTGACATAGTGATATAGTTAATTTTCATATTTTCTGAATATTTCTATGAATCTTTATAGAAGCAGGTATATGAGAAAAAAACTGTTCAGAGGTGAGTTAAAATGCTAAGTTTGGTGGAACAGGGGTACTTCTTTGCTTGATTTGCTCTCCACAGTGAAGAGAAATTCTACTAAATATTTAAGGATTTGTTAATAAGTATAGGTAAAAATAATTTATTTTCAGTCAAGAAATAGGAGTAATAGCAGTTCTTGATCTTAGATTCTTCTATGTCTATACAGATGTTGATGTTTTATAAAGATCAAAGGATAGGCAAGTGGGATTTGCCCCACATAGTAAATCAATTATATAATCTAAAATAAAAGGAGAAAAAAAGAAAGAAACAAAAAGATGCATCACGAGTTATTTAACTTGCAGGCCTTTTGCTCATGAAAGGTTGGTATCAAGTAAGGATACATTTTATAGGTATTTATGCTCCGTGGAACAAGAACTGTATGAAATAATTACAGTTGTGTTCCTAGGTCAAAAGAGGTGATCATCCCACAGTTTCAGTGTTGATTTGGCCTCAAATATTGTGTGCAGGTCTGGGCCCCACAATTTAAGAAGGATGTGAAGGTCCTTGAATGTGTCCAGAGGAGGGCAACAATGCTGGTGAAAGGGCTGGAAGTAATGTCATATCAAGAGTAGCTAAGGACTTTAGGCTTGTCTAGTTTGGAGTAAAGGAGGCTGAGAGCTGAATTCATTGCTGTCTTCAGCTTCCTAAGGAGGGGAAACTGAGAGGGATTGCTGATCTGTTCTCCCTGATACCCAGTGACAGGATGCATCATAATGGTTCAAAGCTGTGTCAGAGAAGGTTTAGACTGGACAATGGGAAGCGTTTATTTACTGAGGCAGTGGTCAAACCCTGCAACAGACTTCATGGAGAGGTGATTGATGCCCCAAGCATGTGTTTAAGAGGCATTTGGACAATGCCCTTAATAACATGCTTTACCTTTTGGTCAGGACTGAAGTGATCAGGCAGTTGGACTAGATGAATATTGTAGGTCCCTTTCAACTGAAATTATGCTATTACTCTATTCTATCCTATAACTAAATTCATCAGTCCTGTTATTGTCAAGTTAACAAGTGGAGTGTAATTTAAAATCTGACAGTTTCTACCCAACGAATTTTTTTAACATTTCTCCTAGAATCACAATCTCATTATAATGGGAATTTATTTGAAAGTATCAGCTGAGGAGTGACAAACAAAGTTAAGTCGTGCATTTTAGTGTTAGAAAGTATTCATAAGGTTTGCTGAAAATATATTTCTAGAGTGCAGATTGAAATATTCTTTATGATCTTCTACAAAACCCAAGTTGATCTATGAATAACATCAGAATACTCTTTGTTCTAGGCAGAAAAATAAAAAAATCAATTGTAGCATCCCTGAATTTCAGAAATGGAAGGATTTTAAGTGGCATCATACTCCTTTGTGTCTAGTTTAGCTCTGTGTTTAATGAAGAGCAACTTCTAATGGAAAATAAGAGGAAGAAAAAAATGATGCTGATAGAAAAAATATGGATATGAGGCACATTAATCCTCATTTTCACATGGAACATTTTAATATTTTTTAGTCTCTGCTATTAATATAAAATTAAATAATAAACAATTCAAGTAGAATACTATTTAAGAAAGGTAAGCAAAAATAATGGTGGGAAAAGTGGCAGCTAATAAAAAAAGAGCATATATAGTCAACTAGTGTTTTCTTCAAACCACTTCATCTTAAAATCCTCCACAGATATGTGAGATTAGTGTTTTAAAGATAGGGAGTTAATCCCATAAATTTAGGCTGAGTAAGCGTGCTCCATAACTCTAACTTGTCCTTGCCTTGGTTAGCACATGGATTTGTTTAACAGGTGTTTGAGAGGATTTTATTCCCTTTCATTATTTTTTTCTCTTTAAGGACATCAGACTTCTTTGGTTTTAAGATACATTATTTTTTTCTTTGTTACATAGACTATTAAGTAGTGCTAATGCCACCTACAAAAACACAGTCCCTCTATGTACATGCTTAAATTCTTTTTCCTTTTTCAGGTGGTTTCAAATAAAGTATTTAGGAACAAAATTAATTAGTACCTCATATCCAGAAAGTAAATTATTTCTAATTGTAGCTTCAGTTGCTTGAGATCAAGCAATTGATTTTAGATTATAGGTAAGCCATGTCTGAAGACTTTAGCTGTAAGGTGAAGACTTTAGTCATTGTCATTGTCACTTGCAAGTTTATTTTTCCTGTAGGTAGATATAAGCCAAGATGTTTATGAGGAAAAAAAATAAGTATGAATCTCTTTGGGAAAAACAAGAAAAAGTTTATGTTTTAAAACTGTTTTTTCTTTTCCAGCTGTTATTTGCTTGGGGAAATCTTTCCCATCTAAATACCATGACACAAACACAAATAATAATCCACATTCACACCATTTTAAACAGAGTTTTAATGAAAAAGTTGATGACACTAGTAACTAGTGACACTAATAAGTCCTCACGATATCAAAATATTAAAAAGTGATTAATTGTACTCCCATAGTCTGATTACCTTTGTTATCTTCTGGGTTTTTTTTTTTTTTTTTTTTTTTTTTTTGTTTTTTTTTTTTTTTTTAAAGATAAATACATTTATTATGAAATTGATCAACCTTTCTTTATTCATAGCAGTTTTTCTAACTTAGGAGCCATAGCTTGGCATTTCACATTATGCAAGACAATTAAAAACCTGTAAGAAAAGTATTTTAAACCTCCAAATGATGATTTCCAAGGATACAGGCTCTACCACAGTGACTTGAATTTAAATGTGTCTATATTTCATAACACAATATAGCCGACTCAGTCCTGTGTTTCATGAATAAACTGTTTTGTTGCTGGTTGGTTTATTATTATTTATTTTTTAACTATTTTTTCATAGTACGAGTTTTGTGTCAGAGATTTCCCTAAAGCTAGGGCTTTAGATGGCACTAAAATTAGGGTATAAATTGATCAGTGATTCTTTACAACCTTGCACACAATTGTGCACTACAGGAGTAACACGACTGGAGAAAAGAGACCTAAGACTGTTAGTCTTAGAGCAAAGCCCTCCTGGTAGTACATATGACCTTCAAATGTCTAGACTAAAACCATGGATTACTTTCATCTGATACCATTAAGAATAGAGTTTACATATTTCTTAAAATGTCTGACAAATACAGATACATAGAGTACTGAAGCTGTGGATATTAAAGCATAGCAGAGAAGAAAATACCAGATTTCCGGTCGTTCAGTTGTGATGAAATACATGAATAACAAAGATGCCAAATTAGGAGCCTCTGAAATACTGAAACAAACCCCAAACAAAGTCAGGAGAAAAAGAAGCATAAAGATTTCGTCACTCGGCGAGATCAGCTCCTTGGGGCCGGGCCCGTCCAGACGGGAGCGGCGGGTCTCGGTGCTCGGGGGTTTCC
>VWZY01013131.1:261875-316763 GCA_013399075.1 Chloroceryle aenea | reverse complement strand
AAACAAACCAAACCCAAAACCCACACCTCAGACAAACAGAAAACCAAAAAAGACCAAACCCAAACCAAAACCCCAATGTTTTTTCTCAAAAGGAAAGGAAGATGTGTCTCTCCCCTCTTTCACTTACACACAGCACATGTGTGGGCTAGTGGAGAAATCATTAATCTTTGACAGCCACCAGTAAATACTGTCCAGTCTGCTCAGGCAAGGTTTTCCTCTTCTTGTACAAACCTTTTTTATTATGGAGACTTTGTGCCAGTATTTCAGAAATAAAGGAGTCAGTCTGTTACGTTCAGGTTTGCTGCAGACTCAAGCAAGCATTTCTTTGTTGGTGCTTGTCACTTTTGTTAACCACTGTGTACAGCAGAGGTTACCAACCTCTTTTTAAAAGGATCTTCACTACCTCTTTCCTGACCTCTAGGCTCCTCATCAGCCCCTCTTCCTGCCCCTTCTCTGAGGACTCTCTCATACCCCACTCTCACATGCTTCTACTGACATTGCTTTACTGTGTTCTTGTTTCTGACTTGTCCACTCTCAGTGCAGCTTTCCAAAGTTCAAGTCCCAGCCCAGTGTTTTAGCTCTTTAGCAGCTCTTAGCTCTTCTGGACTCACTTTGACTGACAGCACACTTTGCAATGTTTGGGAATCTTTCTTCATATTTATTTTTCATTTTTTTCATGCAAGGGTAGATTCTGAAGTAATTATATGATCCCACAAGCTCTGCTTCCATTATAGTTCTGAACTACGTATATCTAATTTATCTCTCCTTTTTGCAAATAAGATCTTAAAGTTGAAAAAAGTGCATGCCAAAATATTCAGTGAATATTTTTATACCTTTTTGAATTGAATGAAACCAGTGATCTATTCACAGTTTAGGTTACAGTTTTTGTTGATAGTTGCAGTAAGGAGCTTTGTATTTTCATTCAGGTCAGACTTTACTTCAGAGTACAAAGGGAGTTTTAGTTCTTATTGGTTTAATTCCTAAAATTCATCAAACATCCTGAAATGGAGACAATGTGTTCAGCCGTGAAGTATACTATATGGCACCAATGAACTAGTTCTTGGTATTTGGAAGGTAGAATCCAGGGATCCAGTTGCATAAATTTTTGGCCCTCTTTCTTAATCCCACCTGATTCAAGAAGAGCAAGTGGATATGCAAAAGTAATTTTTTTCCAAAGCAGACTCTTACATAATCCAAATTAACAAACAAACAAACAAACAAAACCAAAACCCAAATCAAACAAACAAAAATAATAAAGCCCCCAAACAAAAAAAAAAAAAAAAACCCCAAAAAAAAAAAAAAAAAAAAAAAAATCCCCAAAACCCAAACACAGAAGAGTTTAATATTCTGTTCTGCCATTGATAGATGGGTAATCCCCATTAAAAAGATTTCTGCTGAGCATTGGCTTCTGATAGGATCCTATATTGTAAATCTGAATTGCTAAATTTCACAATAAGTAATCATTCTTGGGATCTGTCTTAATGTGATGCAAAATTATTTTCATTCTTGATGTTTAAAGTACATTAAAAAAATTAATACAACTTACCCGTGGGTAAAGCACATGTGTTCTTTACATTGTTCAAAAAGACTTACACATCATTATACAACTGTGATCTCTTTTGCGGGAGGAGTTGAGTGACTATATTTTGGGGGAGACTAACTAATCTCTAATCTTCAAAGGTAGTAAAGTAGTGGGTTTTTAAAGCAAAAAACATGGATAATAGCATATTGCTGAAGGCTTCAGAAATAGACATACAGGATTCAATTGACTAACAGGTCAGTGATGCACTTGAGGGTAGAATGTAAACTTTACCAAGTGAGCATCCACTCAGGCTTTATATAGGTATAATTTTACTGTGGAACCTACCCACATTGCTTCTGTAACTAAACTAGCTTATGTTTTTAACAATAATTGGCAGCTGACAATTGACGGCTCACTGAACATTGCAGCTGAAGTGTTTGAAAAAAAAAAGTTCATATCCATTTCAGTAATGTATTTATTACTATTTTCAAGTAACATTCAAATAATGTTTCTAAAGTGACGATATATTATAGGTGATGTTTTGGGCAGCAAGTTAAATTTTAGAAAGCGGGTCATTTATATCCCCATTTGATTTTGGTCATGGTTTGTTTTCTGGTTTGTTTGTTTTTTTCCCTTAGTTTGAGAATGTGCAGCTTGTTAGTATTCCAGGCACAATGCAAAGTCCATCCTAACTACCCCCCGACCCAACTCTGCAAAATGCAGAATGGTGTTTGGTTTAGAAGTGAACAGGAAACATCTTACAATATATTTGTTTATATTAAATTAGTTTTTTATGGAATATTACATTTATATATAACTTTGAATTAAGAAAAGCAACCAGTTTATCGTACTGAAGACTTCATATTAGTTATTTGTGTATTTCAGGAAGTTTTTCTTTGTAAGGTCATTAATTTTGGCATTTGACAGGAACTACGATGGACCATTCAACTAGATTTGTCTTTTTTGCTTTGTGTAATGTTCCTGGAGTGTCTATTTTCATGTGCTTTTCTGGTTGTGGGGTTGGTTTTGTGGGTTTTGTTTGTTTGTTTTGTTTTGGTTTGTTTGTTTGCTTTTTGAAGACAGGAATATCTATAAATTACAATGAGAAAGTGATACAGAGTTAAATAATTACCTTACAGAGCACAAAACAAGTAAAAGAAATTGAAGCCCCTGCAGTTCTCTCAGCACTGTTTCATTCTGTGTCATCTGAGGTACTTTGGATTGTTTAAATTCTCTTCTTTTGCTATATTTACTACAGAAAGGGAAAATAAACAATTGCTAAGGAAAACCTCTGAAAGTTAAATCAGCTTAGTGTAATCACTCCTTAAAAGTTCTGTATTTGTTATTGAATAACTTTCTGACTAATGTATAATGTTCAGGCTTGCATTTTCATGGCGTATTTTGGAACAAGGTAACATTATCCTTCAAAGTAGTCTTCCTCAGGTGATCTCAAAATTGACATGATATTTTTTAATTGCCTGTGTATTTAAAATGTTGATAAGTCACATGGTTAACAATCTGTCTTGGAGAAAAACAAATAATAATTTGGTCATGGTTGCACATCCTTCCAAGTGTTTCACTGTGTTTCTTCTTGATAGATGTACTTCAGCAGTTTTAGGGAAGAAGGTTGAAGCTTTGAACACTTAGTCAGCTTTGAAATCTATGGATTTCAAGTGGTGTTAAGGTTAAATGGGAGTTCATTTACACTCTTTCATTTAGTAAGTGCCCTCACAATTAAATGCCTGTCTATGTAATTTAGTGGTAGAAGGAGAAATTCATTAAGATTCCTGATTAGGGAAAAGTGTTAACAGAACTGCAAAGGTTAGAGAAATTTGGCTTCTGCTTAAAGTAAATTAAGCACAGATCACATTCCTGTAACATGAAAGAGGCTGCTTAAACTGTAACTGACAAGAAATTCAAAATTCATTTTCATCATCTGTGTACACCAAAAGCAAAAGTAAGCATAGATTTATTAAATCAATATAACTGATAAAATTAATAGAGATTTCATGCCCTTTGTAATGTAATTTCTTTGTTGTATCAGAAATAAAAGTGAATATTGTGAATACTGTTGAAACTCAATTCTATACCTGAGGTAACTTCAGATTTTATTTTGTAAAGGAAAAGTCCAAAAGCATACCAGTTTTAATGTGGTGCACTTTAGGAATTTGCTTCGTATTGCTGGAAAAACATAGCCTTTTAGTGTCTCTAGTGCCCAAATTGGAATTTCATCTATCACTTTCAGGAAGTTACAAAAAGCAAAGGGCCAGCAAGCTTTTCCTTTTATTTCTGTGGAATTACGAGTTCATCTATTTTTGTAATAGTTGGATAGTATAACAATCTGATAATAAGGAAGCATATAACCTCTGCATACTCTCTTAAAGTTAAAAATGCTTATATTTAGTTTCAGTTTGGTTCTGTAAATTTAAACATACAACTGCCCAAGAACAACATGCGTTTCACCTAAATCTTGAAAATATTTTCTTACCATTCCCATAGTATTTCTCTTATGAAGATGTTAAAATGTATTTTGCAGAGTTAATTCCTAAGGTATCTGATGCTTCCCCTGTAAAGTGAAAAGAGATGTTGAAAATCTGTGATAGAATTCTGCTTGAAATGTTATAAATTTACTCTGTTCAGTGATGTCAGTCTCAATCTAGGACACTTTTTTTTATTCTGTCCTTACATGTCAATTATGCTAACCCTTTGGTTTTTGTTTTCTTGGTAGTTTTTACATTAGTTCAGCCTATAGGTTTTTCTTTAATGCAAGTATATGTGGTACTAATAGGAGTAGACTTAGAGCTGTGCTGAATTCTCGCAGATGAACACTTCTGCCGTAGTGCACCTGTTCCTGTCTGCCCGTGCATATGTGCTCTTTGCCCTTTGGCTACTAGATGCAGATTGGTAGGAGGATTGTGAAAAGGGGTTAGTGGAGGTTGGGCATCTGGAGGTCCTTTCCAGTTTAAATGGCTCTCTGATTCCATGGAGGTTGATTTCTGTACAGTACCATGTTCTTAAGAGTGTGCACAGTCTAGAACACCTGACCAGCAGTGGAGAATTCCTTTCTCCTTTTACTGTGGTGTGAGCTGTGTTGAGTTCTGAAATTAATGGCATTGAAAAAATCTAATCTAACTTTGTTCACAACTGTTGTTTCCAACATACCTTTCATTAGAAAAACTTTCTCCTTAAAACCCAAACTAAACAAAATCATTCCCCCCACGCCCCCTCCAAAAAAAAAACCCCAAACCAAACAGCTGAGTTAATTTCTGCATGTGATTTTATCTTTTTCTTTTTAACTACCAGATAGTGGAAAATTTTACAAATCAAGGACAGGAGATTTTTCCATCCCCCACATTCCAAACTTCTCTGTGTTGTTTGGACTGTAAGGCACTTTCCAATTTAGATATGTGAATCTCATTAGTATGCTCTTTATACTCTTTTTTCGGATCACTAAATGAGGAATTTAATTAAAACGTGACCTAGCACTCATCCCAGCAGCATTCACAGATAGCTCCTTTTGACATGATGCATTGCTGTTCTTCACTGATCCATGTTTTAAATACTAGCCAGTTTTCAAGGCAGCAGTGAGCTGATGTGGAATACCACTTTAGGAAAAAGTTTTTTGAATTACAAAAAAATGAAAAAATTAAAAGGTCTTCACTGAAAGAAAATGAACAGTATTACATTCTGCCTCTCTTTGTGCCTTGTTAATAAGCTACTAAATCCTATTGCTTCATAACTCAGGTTCAAAACAATGACATTCTATTTTTTGTATAAAGAGCATAAGAAACATTAAAAACAAATATTAACTGGCAAGCTCTTGTCATATTTTTCAATGAATTGTGTCATCAAGGTCGAAATTTAAAGCTCTTCACTTTGAAGAATTTTATGTGGTAGCAGTGCTGGGAAAATCAGTATTGAAGAACTGATAAAACATTGTTTCACTGGTTTGACCAGCTCCTCCTGTAATGTGATTAAGCTGCCACCTGTTCACTTTCTTAGGAGTTCTTATGCAAGGAATTCCCTTCCTATTTTTTTTTTCCCATCTGCTAGTGTCCAAATCTCCTTACTAGTTGTAATAAAACAAAGAGGATAAGGAGGAATGTGTTGTAGGAAGTGTGGTGCAGGGTTAACGAGGACAGCTGGTGCAGGGCTATGTTTATTCAAGTTTTTAATATCTCTTAGGATGTCAGTATTTCCACAACCTGTTGCAGTGTTCAATCATCCCTACAATGAAACTTCATTTTTCTTACATTAAAATGTAGTTACTTGAATTTCAGTTTGAGCCCATCTCCTGTTGGCCTGTCACTGGGCACCACAGAGAAGAACCAGGATCTGTCCTCTTTATTGTCTGCTCCCCCACCACGTCCCCCCCTGGTTATTTAGGTGGATTGACCACTTGAGACTCCACTCAGCTATCCATGAGTGTCATTCAGGGCACCTTTAGTTGTCCACCTCCACACAGGGGAGGGAGGGACGGAAATGACAATGGGTCTGTGTGTAACCGTGCCTGTGTGAGCCGGACACGGGAACAACCACAAAACCGTGGATGAAATGCAAAGAATACTTTTTTTTGTTACCTTGCCAAATGTGTTCTCCGACAGCACCCGGGCAGAGGCACATAAGTAGGGACACGGGGACCTTGGAGCTCAGTCCATACCAGAGGATCACCAACCCTGCTGATTTGGTCTGTACATCAGGAATTCATGCAGGCGTAGTTTACCACTGTGCTTGATTTTTCAAAGAGTAGGGCGGGAATTTCAAGCATGTTCGATATGGTGTCTCTAAGTCTATCACAGATCTATGTTACTGAAGCACAGATACTCTGTCTATTCATCCAACACATGGGACTAAACAATAAGTATGATATACGCATTTTTCTATATCCCAGCTGCAAGTCACCTGAGCATATATACAATCCTCCTTGCTAATCTTTTCACTGTTTTCACATAGTGACCCTGTTGGAGCCATAGTTCTTGGACACATGGGATAGCTCAAATGACATTAATGCCTATGTTTTGGCAATTTCATTGTTCCTGCAGTATCAATATGAAATATTTAATGAAATATTCAGAAACATAGTACAGAAAATTGATGAGTGTGCTTATCCTCTAATTACTACCCCTAGTTATATATAATGAAGCATGAGGTATTTTTGCTACTGCGTACATCAGAACATGTTTGATAAACTTATTTTTTAACCTTCTGCTGAAGCCATGTTTATCATGTGCAGTGGATTTTGTGTTCTGTCACATGCCAGTAGACCTCGGGGAATTCTAAAATTTTCTGTAAGCCTAATGAATGGGTGGACCTGTTGTACCATATCTCACCAGAGCTGTACCTACTACGTGTTTCCAGTGCTAGTAGTCACTTGTCTTAAGCAAGAATGGTATAAATAAGAGTGAATTTAGGCAGTTATTTGGATAACAGTTTGTTAATGATCAGACATTTTGAATGGTAATATTGACAATAACTACTGAGGCCCACTGAAGAAATAGGAGATAAAAAGCTCAGTATGAAAAATTCCTGAATATCATATGCTTCCCCAAAACAAGGGCTGATGTAGAATGTTTAAGGGAAATAGTTGAAGCCCTTGTACTTGAAGTAGAGCAAGTGAAAAGACAATCTGTTTAGCATACTTTTGAAGCTCTTCAATTATGTTTTCAGAACTTGAATTTTAGGGTATATTAGAAGCCTGCTTTATTAATATTATCCTCTAAAATACACACCAAAAAAAAATCAAAGATGCAAAGATGTCAGTGTCAGAAGTATTCTGTTAGGAACAAGAGATACCTGGAACATTTACAAGAATAGGAATGGAAACATTTCATGAATGCCATTTAAGAAATGCACTTGAACATCAGCTAGAGCACCAGTTTGCTATTCTTTAATGAATAGAACTGTATAATAGAAATGTTCCAGTGTGAAGAATATATAGCTCTTTACATGTCTTGTCTCATTTCAGTTTCCTTCACCTATTCTTTCCAGCTGCAGTCTATATTTCGCAGCTGCTAGTTCATTTCATTCTAATATAAAGGTAGAATCAATCCACTTTATACCTTACTTTAGGATTTTGAAATTAATCTTTCTGTCTTTCTGTTAAATAAAACTTTTAGAAGATGCTTCTCTGGCATCTTTCTTTGGGAAACATGCTGTGATGAGTGATGAGGCTGGAATTAAATCTGGATTCTCCACTTGTGGAGAACTAAATTGCCAGAGATTATTGAAGTTTGGCCAGTTCTGTAGCTGCAGAAGATAAAGGTTAGTCTTTAAGTACGAGAAAAGATACTACAAAAACTTTAAAGTGCTTGAATTAATTAATCCCTCCTCAAGAAGACCTTGTGCAAAGTACCAGTATTATTTTACAACTAATCTGAGGTTAAGGCCTATGTTTAAAAATACTGATCACAGTTTGAAATACCAGAGGTGTGACTTTTTCTTTGTGCCAAGCACCCCAACAGCTACGTACTTCAAGAGCAATTGTGAATGTCAGTTTTAAAAACAGGACTGATCTTTCTCAAATTAGGCAGTAAAAGTAGAAATTGTTTGGGTTTAGTTCAAGCGTATTTGTTGGAGACAAAAAAGAATTTGTGTTAACAAGTGTATGTATAAATATTTTGATTCTTGCTTCTTTATCCTGCATCTGAAGTAAATAAGGCACTATCTTCACTGTAATGTCTAAATAGTAATTTCCTTGGAAAAGACAAAATCAGTACAATATATTCTTCAGTGATGTAAACCACCATCCTGGGTTGAGGTACAAGATACTTATTTCAAGCCAACAGCGGTACTGATCGTGGACTTACTGTGTTTATGTTTTACATTTCCTCTGCCCAAAATGCTTGAAATACATAATATGCTAACATTTTATTTCATGTTAGTGTGTTTGTGGTTTGTTGTTTTTTTTTTTTTCCCAGATGCTCTTCAAATAATCAGCAATTTGTTCTAATTGCATGTGTGCTTGTTCTAAGAACTAATTTGATCTTAACAATTTCACTTGTGTCTATAATAATGTTCCATACTTGCAGCACATGATACCTAGCGAATGCTAGACGAGGAGATGAGAAGTACTGGTTCAGCTATTTTTATGATCTGCAATCTATAAACTCTATTTCATCTCATGACAATCCCCTTAAAATGCCAGTTCAAATGTACCATACCAATTGTTTTAGCAAAGACAGATAAAAAGAGAAAAGTAGGTCCGTGTACAGATTCTTCATTATTTTGAAAGATATTTATGTGGAAAAGCAGCTAATAGAAATAAGAGGCCTTAGTCATTTAACGAACTCGGTGTTGTATTGTTCACCAGTATGGAGTGGACTTTCTTGAGGAAGGCTGAAAAGTTCAGGTCATGTTCCTGCAGAAGCAAAGTACTGCAACTACCATTTTTTCCCCCCTCACACTCTAATATCACAATGACTAACTTTTGAAGTGGGTCTTCCCAGTGGTCATTTGTGATGTTCACTCTACTTTCAAACACTTCATCTTCACTGATAGGTAATATAGTGAAGACATATAGCTTATTATATAATTTGGTTTTGATTTAAAAAAAAAAAAAAAGAAAAATACTGGGCTTAAGACAATAACTTGATCATTCTGCTTGCAAAAAAATATTATATAAAAGAGCAGTAAATTTAACTGCTGAACTTCTATTCAAACTAGGCTACAGATAGTCTCATAGACAGTGGATTTCTTGCTTGTGGTTGGTGGTGTTTCGTTTGGTTTTTTTTTTTTTTTTTTTTTAGTAACTTTCTTNNNNTTTTTGTAAGTAACTAGCTCTACAATTGAAATATTATTGTCTGTACAGCTTTTCCCATCTCAGGCACAGCTCCTGTCCTACTGATGTTATAGCAATGAATATTGGGAATCATAGCTGAGGACGGAACTACCTGAATGAAAAAAATACTCAATTCTAGATGAGCAAGCTAAATTTAAAGGAGTTACATGCTGATTTTAAGTAACATCTAAGATGATAGCCCTTTTTAGGGTTGGATAATAAAATAGGGGAAGTTGATATAAACTGGTGTGCCAGAATCATTACTGATTCAACAGTATTAATTCGCATAAGGATTTAATGCTAGATTTTCATTCTTTCTTGGTGTTTTATGATCCATAAAGAGGGGGGGAAAAACATATTGAAGGAATATATATTGAGAAGCTGAATACCATTCCTATTGTAATTTTAGGCGTCCTCTCAGTGGATATGTATTTGACGATGTTACAGCAATTATTTATCTAGTTCCTTAGGCATGTGCATTATTANAGGTCTCTTTCACCTACACTGCTCTCCAGCAGGTCAGCCCCCAACCTATACTGGAACATCTTGTTGTTCTTCCCCAAATGCAAGACTCTACACTTCCCCTTGTTGAATTTCATCATGTTTCTCCCTGCCCAACTCTCCAGCCTGTCCAAGTCTCTCTGAATGGCAGCACAGCCCTCTGGTGTGTCAGCCACTCCTCCCAGCTTAGTGTCATCAGCAAACTTGGTGAGGGTACATTCTATACCCTCATCCAAGTCGTTGATGAAGATATTGAACAACACCGGTCCCAGCACCGACCCCTGAGGGACTCCACTAGTGACACACCTCCAACCAGATTCTGCCCCATTGACTACAACTCTCTGACTCCTTCCTTTCAACCAGTTCCTGATCCACCTCACTACCTGATCACCAAACCCATATTTGATCAACTTATCTACAAGGATGCTGTGAGAGACGGTGTCAAATGCTTTACTGAAATCAAGATAAACCACATCTACCGCTCTTCCATCATCTATTCACCTAGTAATTTCCTCATGTGAGTTGTCCTGTTTATTTCTTATTTTTACATATGACAGATCTCAAAATAATTTTAGGATTTGGTTTATAAACAACATTGATAACCGGTATAATTGGTAATGTTATTAGTAAATAATTAAATCTAAGAGTTAAAACTTAATCTTTTGAATCAGTACCTGTAGGATATGGCCCACTTCTTTTTCAATTGCCAGGCGAGGTTACACCCAAATTCAGTGGGTCTCAATGTTACTATACCTCTCCATCTGAAATATGTGGTTCATTGTCAATTCACACTAAAACCTGTTTTCATAATATCTGAAGTACTATTTTGTTAACCCAGCTCTTACATGCTGAGCTAAAAGAAGATTACATTTCCATTACATTGAAAAAACATTTCACCATTCCCTCCTACTAACCTCCTGCCCAAAACTCTCTTTTAAGATTTGTTTTTACTGGAGATTAGACCTAGAAAATGTGTTAAAGAGTAGCTGTCTTCCTTAGCAATGAGCACAGTAGATGTGCGTAGATAATAAACTGGAGGTAAATTATTTCTCTTGATCATTCAGATACTTAAATTATATTGAAAATTCATTCCACCAATAATTTGTTTTGAGATCCTAGTTGCACTGCATGATTTTTTTCCTGCTTAAAATTCAGTCTGATGCTTATTATTATTATGGTGTCTTAATTTGCAGCTGATATAGAAAATATTGTGTTTTATAATCATACATGGAGCTCTCACTTTTGTGTTAGTTTGACTGAAATCTGAGGACAGTCACAAAATGCTTATGGAGTAGCACCTATTTTCTTTCTAGCGTATGCCTAATGTTTGTCAAGTTAATCATCAGATAAACAGATAAATGAATTTCTCTTCTGTCTGTGACTTCGAAACAGTAGCATGCAATCTAAGCAAGCATATTGTAATGATGTATTTAAAATGTAATTTAATATTGAACTTATTTACATAAGCAGAGCGTTTGATAGCATTGGGAGACTGTATGATAGTTAGAATTTTTTTTTTTTTTTTACCTAATGTTAACAAGGTTGAGTGGATTAGCATGGAGAGGACTGTGCTACATGCAGCACAGCCATAATGATCTTCATAAGTAGTTCACCTACCTGGCCTTTAGTCATAATGACTTATTTTTTGTATCTTAACAAGTGCATGATTTCCATGGAAGTTGTTGGAATGTGAATCAAAAATAAAATCAGAATTTACCAGGTGTGCCGTTTGCTTTCTTTTAATGGATCACTTCTTTAGTGATAACTTTGCATTTGGTCTAGTGATGTGTAAAACAACTTTCTAAAACTTGTTCTTCCCTTTTTAAGGTGCAACCTTTGTGTGGACTTGTTTGCATTTTCATTATGATTGTAGTTCACTTTGATCATCAAACTTGTTTAAGACAGTAGTATTTGAGTCACACACATGCTAGAAGAATTAACATCACAGATATTAACTGGAGAAAGAAAGCCCACATTTGCAAAATGGTGGAGCTGGTAGGACAGGGATGTGGTAAAATAAAAGATAAATTGTCCAAACCACTTGGATCCCCGAGATTAGTGTCTTTCTGCCCAAGTGAATGACCTCTGAAAAAAGCGTGTCTAAGTTGTAATATTTAATGTTCTAAATTAATATGCATACGTGTTTTACAAATCTTCTGTGTATATTCACATATATATGTGTGCATCTATGTGCATATGTAAAAATATATAGTGACTATGTCAAATGTAGTGATAAAAGTTTAGCAGAACTGAGTTCAGGTCTCTTAAGGCCTCGCCTGGAGACACTTTATTTTATTCTCCCCAAGTCCATCATCTTCTCCATACCAAGCAATTTTATTTGCTTGGAGCAAGTACCCTCCATCCATAAAGTGTAACTACCTTTAATTTCAGTGTTACTCTGCTTCAGTATCTTTTTGACCTAGTGCCAACCTATGCCCAGAGAAGTAGTTGATCTACTGTTTCAAATTCCGTCTCTGTGTTGGGATTCTTTTGTAGTTCCGGGTGTTGGGATATCTGCCACCAGTAGTGGTTCTAGCAGCTACATGATATATTTAATATTTTGAAGCTTGTTAAAATAAATTTGAACCTCTTGATTGCTTACTCTTCTTAAGAAGACAATATATTTGTTCTCTGAAAATTTAGACCATCTGAAGTGTTTTAGAACACTCTTTTTATTGCTTCTGATGAGTTTCTTTTACTACAAGCAGCTATACCCTTCAGACTGATTTTTCTGAGCAAAGTTTCAAATAAGTAGCAGGAATTAATAATTTTATGTATGCAAAAAGGGTTGAATTGTCAGCTGATAAAGCAACTGCATTTTCTGCATGCGTCTACCCAAATTACAGGTAGCACATGTCACCACATAATCTTAAAATTGCAAAAGCATTAATCAAGAGATGCCCTAGAGTTATTAATTATTCTGTATGCACATTAGTGTTTGTTAAGCAGAGGTTTGTTTTTTTTTGATTGGTTGGTTGGTTTTTTTTTGTCTTGTTAATGTTTGTTTTTATCATTCAAATGAATGCAAATGTGAGCTGTTAATTAGAATTGTTACTTGCTCATTCTTATATGATATTGGAATGCTGTAGTACCAATGAAATATTTCCAGTTATCTAAAACCATAATAGTTTAGAATGATACTTATAAACTGACAATAAAATTTTATAAGCTATGTTGAATATTTTAATGATGGCCATCAATACTTTCAAAAATGTATAATGTCAACTTACATAAGTACTAGGGAACATTAAACAGATGGACATTCAGCCTGTATAAATTAATTTTTTAAGTTTTTAATTAAATCAGAATCTAAACCATTATACAGAGAGACTGCAGTCTAAGAGTAAAATATATGAGTAAAATGTATTTGTGAAGAACTGAATTTAACTTTTCCTGTGGTGTTTCATTGGAAAACTAGTTTTTGCCTGCTTCAGTGGAAGATAATATTTTAACAGGATTTTGTGACTGTTTTGAACAACTATTCAGTAAATTACAAACTTTATCTATGGCAATTTGTATCATTCTCGGGAGGGAAAAAAGCCCAATTAAAATCTGAGATTATCCCTAGGGAAAAATATTCCTTCTTTGGCAAAAGATAAAGTCCATAATACACAAGATGGCACTGTTTCACTTGTGAAAAAAAAATCTCATTTTCACAGATAACAGTGAAAAGTGTGGTATGAGAGCATGAAAGGTTTTATATTTTTATATAATTGAAAATGAGATATTTGCATAGTTGAAAAGTTTTATTTATTATGGACAAACAAAAGCATCCCGATTAATTCAAGAGTGCCTCATTGAGGGAAGTAAAAATGCCTCCAGAGTCATTGTTGACAAAATTGAATGGATTGGAAAATGAAAACTGTATCTGAGATAAAATTCTGTGTTTCTTACTGTTTTTTTTTTCCTTCTAAGAATTCTGGAAAATTCAGAATTTAGCTTTCAGTTGGTAGTTTTCCCCTCTATCTTTTCAGAAGTTTTCTAACAAGCATAATAAGCACACCATCTAGGTTTCTACACTTTGCTTTCAAGGTTAGCTTGTTAAGAGCCAAAGGTATGTGCTAAAGTGCACGAGAATTACCTATATATAGAAGACTCATTTTTTTAATTAGGTCTGAAAGTCTAACCTAGATTTTTAACTTGTCATTGAAAAACTTTCAACATAAAAAGTACACAGAATATTTTCGAAGACTTTTTTATTCCTACTGTTGACATTTCTGATCTCAGGCAATATTCATATGTTCAGCATTTGTAAAACACCAGCTATGTCTATCAGTGTAACAAACTATGATATAGGAAGATAATTTAAAATATTCCTTAATATTTCACTAGATTTGTTAAATTGATAGCACTTGTATATTCTATTATTCTTCTCAGGAGCTGAGCAGAAAAACTGCAAACCATCAACCACATTAAATGCAGTAATTGCAACATTTCAGCATTTTCAGTCTCAGATATCTACATTTCAAATCATAGAATAGAATCATAGAATGTTTTAGGCTGGAAGGGACCTCTAGAGGTCATCTGGTCCAACCTCCCTACACAAGTAAGGACATAACTACCTAGGGCAATTTAATTACATATAAACTGATAATTAGATAGTCCTTAATCTATCTTTGAGATTATAAATTTCCTCAGGTGTTTTGACATAGAAAGGTGTGAATTTTTTTGTTTGTAAGAAAATGTCAGAAATAAATCCCTCTAATTTTAGATAAATTTTGCCAAGGTAGGTGTTGGCTTATGTTTCACAGATCTGAACTCCACTTAAAGAGATATAGAAGTCAGTCAACAAAGGCACCATTCTTAACTGCTTATAGATTTTATAAAGTTTAAATAAGCTCACTCTGAAATTTACAAGGTTTAAAGATGTTCATTATGAAATTTCATATGTTGCAAAATATTGGTGGCAGTGTTGTTGAAGCAGGTCCGTCTTTAACACCTATCACTTTTTGCTTTGCATCATGGAGCAATTTCACCCTTATTGCCTCTTAGAGAAGAAGAAACCAGAAGATGTTCTCTGGAACCACATGGCCCCATGATTTCCAGCTGTGGTACTGTAAATGTGGTACTTCACTTACAGGACCAGATTAGAATTAGATCCCATGAAATGCCTACGTTGTTATAGGGACCATAGCGCTAACAGCTTTACTCTGGTCAGCTTCTATTCTTTCTAATGTAGCCAGTATGTATAGGTATTGATATTGTACCCTCCAAGCAAGAGGACTTAGAACTTAAAATTATGAATCTAGCATGCACTCCGTAAATGAAGTTGCATAACTATCAGAAGCTGAATGTTTATTTCTCTTTTATAATGTTTGTGACTTTTTTCATTGGCCTGAACATTCACATTTTTTTCCCTGCCATAACCATGCTATTGCTAAGTTGCTGTAGAATATGGTTCTATTTTACAGATTTGAATGTGCTTTATAACCACAATGTATATGTAATTTCAAATAATTTCATTCCTATTTTCTGGATACAGGAGCCTGAGTGTGAAAGGACATTGTGCTTTGACTAACAAGGCAGTACTGAATTTGGCAAAAATATAGTTACTTGCCATAACTGTATTTCGTAGACTTTGACTATGTACTCATAATAGGGGACATTCTGCAAGTGCATTGTAATGAAATGCTAGGTACCAAGTTTTTGTGGGTTTTATTTATGTATTTATTGTATTTATCCATTTCATATGGATATCTAAAAGTCTTATGTTCTTCCTCTCTTCAGTGGTGAATTTTGTTTTGATACCATTGCTAGATAACAAAAGCAGTTGAGAACCTCAACTGAAGGCTGTGCCACAGTAGAAGTGAACCTCTTTGATGTTCTCACTCGGTGAAGGTTTTTATCATGAAGAGCAACAAATAACTGTAGTTACTCTTATGCATAAAATGAAATAGTAAAAAAAGTCTTCAAGCATTTATATGTAGACCCATTGTCAAGGTCCTAATTTCAAATAAAAATATCACAAATTTTTGTTCATTTTGTTTGTAAATATTGGTTGTATTTTGTAGACTTCAAAGCATAATTAGAGTATAATTTTGAAACTAGTAAGTATATGTTGTATGTGATAATAATTTATTTGCTAGAAAATAGTAACAACTTTTAAATTTTCTATTTTAAATTTCTACTGTTGCTACCACACAAATGAAAATTTCATGTTGTTTTTAGGTGGGCTTTTCTTGTTTGGTTCTCTTGTTATTTTTACCTTGTAGTTTCTCAATAACTGTTTTGGACGCTAGGACTAGACTGGTCACTAAAAAATGAACACTCAAATTTTGCTGTGATGTTGGATCCAGTCAGGGTTAGATATATTTTAAAGAAACAAATCTCTGAAATGTTTCTCAGTTCCCAGTATCATTTTCCTAAGGAATGTAAATAGTGTTTGATATATGTTTATAAACTTTTCTTGTCCTTAACTTGTTCAAGAGTTTGCATTAAAAATGGAATTTACAATTACTTTTGATTTTGCTTTAAAATGCATTATTAAGTAACAGAAGTCAATTCTCCAGTAAGTGAAATAAGTCTGGAATGATATCAGCAGTAGAGCCAGTTTATTAGTATTTGCAGTATTTCAGAACTTGAATGGAAACATAATGAATAAACTGAAGCATCAGCTGCCTCAAAACATCTACTTAAGATTGGAGTGTGTTTTAGTGCCAGTAGTTACATAAGAAGGTAATATTTTCTATTAGTAAGGAAATTAGGCGTTTGTTTTAAAAAATAAACTGTTAATTATTATAACGCTTTCATTTCAGTTAACCAGCAGTAGATACAGTATTACAAATCAGAAGCAGTCTGAGACAGGAATCATGAATAAATACTAACAGGACAAAAGGAACCTCATTTCCAGTGGGATTACCTTTCTTTGTTTATCTGGTTCTGGTACTCCAAGGAGGAATTAGATCCACTCTGCATGTTTATTTAGTTCTGCTAGAGATGAACAGTGCAGTGCACTCTGCTTTTACACTTGAGGATAACTAGTTAATGTGAAATAAAAATAGGAGTTTTATTTCCTGATTAAATTAGCAAGGTGAGGTTTACATTTTTATTTTACTTCTGTGGAAGAGAACATTTTCAAAATACAAGTCTAAATGCTGTGGTTTTCCTCATTTCTATTATTAACTGTGGTAATTTTGTTACTTTGGGCTGGGAGATTGGACTTGATGAGGTCCCTTCTAACCTCCATTTTTTAATGATTTTTCTGCATCTAGTGATTGTATAAAAATTGTTCTGAATTCCAGACTGATAGAAATGTGGAACTGATTTATTCTGTAATTTTTCCATTAATGGGTTGTTGAGGATAGTATTTTATGGTAATGACTGACAAGTTATTTTCTGACAGTTACTGGCCGTCTTGACACTGGAACGTCAGGTACTCTTGTTGATTACTCACTGCTGAGGTACAATGTCATTTGGGTATGTTTAAAGCTATGGAGACTAAAAATTGAAACAAACTTCCAGGCTTTATGGTGCTATGACTAAGTTAATTTTTTGTTGAATTCAGAACAACTTTACAGAATAAAGCATGCTTTACTTGTCAATTTTTTTCTTGGAGGTGGCATTGAAAAGACCTTGCAGAAATTCCTTAACCATTCTAAAGACAAAAGGAAAGTATGGATTTAAAGGTATAAAAGATTGAAGTTCAAAGGAAAGGATGACTAAAGGAATTTTTATTCACTTTCTTCTGCTTCCTCACAGTGATACTAAGAGTTCTTGCACTTCCTTATTTATTTTTTTTTTCAGCTGAACACTACCCATGCCAAAGTAGAAGAGAGGAGTAAAAGGGACTGATGGCTTCCTGTGTGAAAGTCACAGAATCACAAAATCCCAGCCCTCCTGGTACTTCAGAGCTACAAAATTCATCTCCTTGTGGTGGCTTCATGCAGAATCATGGTTTGGGGTTTTAGGGAAAAAGTGTGAAACTATCACGTAACCTTAGAAAGGATATTATCTTTATTCAGGCACTTCAGACCATCTCCATTTATCTCACTTTTGATTAAGATTCCACCAGAATTATTACTGAAGTTCTGTTTGAGAAGGGATAAAGCTACCAGAGTTTGATAGGATGGTAATGGTAATCAATTTAAGTGTGCAGCTTAGCAGGGTGATATTCTTCCTCTAGTCCTCTAGAACTCTCTTTATACGTACAAAAGCAATAAAAAGGAAATAGGTACCTAGTTGCTTCTTGTGCTTTCAGAGATGTCCCTTACCATTACCCCAAAATAAGATTCACATGAATGACCAGGATGTTTTTAAGTGCCCACTAAACATTACTGAAATTTTACAACCCCTAGCATGTTAGGCATGCCTGTTTATAAAGAAAGCCCTAAGGTATTAGAACATCTGTGAAAAACTGAAGTAGACTGAAAAACATCATCTTTTTCTAGACTCTTGTATGTATCCCTTCATTAGTGGGTAGATATTACAGAATTGCCTAGATTGGAAAAGACTTTAAGAGTCCAGTCATTAACCTAACACCGACAAGTCCTTGACTAAACCATATCCCATGTTACATGACTCTTAAATACCTCCAGGGATGGGAATTCCACCACTGCACTGGGTAAACTGTTCCAATGCATGGTAACTCTTAGTGAAGAAAGTCTTTCTAAATTCTAATCTAACCTTCCCTTGGTGCAACTTGAGGCCATTTCATCTTGTCCCATCATTTGTTACTTGGTTGAACAGACTGACCCCCACTTGTCTACAACCTGTGGTCACATAGTTGTCGAAAGTGAGTAGGTCTCCCCTGAGACTAATTTTTTCCAGGCTAAACAACCCCAGTTCTTTCAGCCACTCCTCAGAGAATTTGTGCTGTTGGGCCTTCACCAGCTTTGTTGCCCTTCTTTGGAACTGCTCTAGGACTTTGATGTCTTTCTTGTAGTGAGGTGCTCAGAACTGAACACGGTATTTGAGATACAGCCTCACCAGTGCTGAGTACAGGGGCAAAATCATTTCCCTGGTCCTACTGTCAACACTGTTCTGATGNGTCCTTGACTAAACCATATCCCATGTTACATGACTCTTAAATACCTCCAGGGATGGGAATTCCACCACTGCACTGGGTAAACTGTTCCAATGCATGGTAACTCTTAGTGAAGAAAGTCTTTCTAAATTCTAATCTAACCTTCCCTTGGTGCAACTTGAGGCCATTTCATCTTGTCCCATCATTTGTTACTTGGTTGAACAGACTGACCCCCACTTGTCTACAACCTGTGGTCACATAGTTGTCGAAAGTGAGTAGGTCTCCCCTGAGACTAATTTTTTCCAGGCTAAACAACCCCAGTTCTTTCAGCCACTCCTCAGAGAATTTGTGCTGTTGGGCCTTCACCAGCTTTGTTGCCCTTCTTTGGAACTGCTCTAGGACTTTGATGTCTTTCTTGTAGTGAGGTGCTCAGAACTGAACACGGTATTTGAGATACAGCCTCACCAGTGCTGAGTACAGGGGCAAAATCATTTCCCTGGTCCTACTGTCAACACTGTTCTGATGCAGGCTGGGATGCTGTTGGCCTTCTTGGTCACCTGGGCATGCTACTGGCTCATGTTCACCCAGCTATCAATCAACCCCCCCAGGTCCTTTTCTGCTGAGCAGCTCCCCAGCCACTCCTCCCCAAGCCTGCAGTGCTGCTGGAGGGTATTGTGGCCAAAGTGTAGAATCCGGCATTTGGCCTGATTGAAATTCGTGGAATTGGCCTTGGCCCATCGCTCGAGTCTGTCCAGATCCCTCTGCAGAGCCTNTGGTCACATAGTTGTCGAAAGTGAGTAGGTCTCCCCTGAGACTAATTTTTTCCAGGCTAAACAACCCCAGTTCTTTCAGCCACTCCTCAGAGAATTTGTGCTGTTGGGCCTTCACCAGCTTTGTTGCCCTTCTTTGGAACTGCTCTAGGACTTTGATGTCTTTCTTGTAGTGAGGTGCTCAGAACTGAACACGGTATTTGAGATACAGCCTCACCAGTGCTGAGTACAGGGGCAAAATCATTTCCCTGGTCCTACTGTCAACACTGTTCTGATGCAGGCTGGGATGCTGTTGGCCTTCTTGGTCACCTGGGCATGCTACTGGCTCATGTTCAACCAGCTATCAATCAAACCCCCCAGGTCCTTTTCTGCTGAGCAGCTCCCCAGCCACTCCTCCCCAAGCCTGCAGTGCTGCTGGAGGGTATTGCGGCCAAAGTGTAGAATCCGGCATTTGGCCTGATTGAAATTCGTGGAATTGGCCTTGGCCCATCGCTCGAGTCTGTCCAGATCCCTCTGCAGAGCCTCCCTACCCTCAAGCAGTTCAACAATTCTACCCAGCTTGGTGTTGTCAAGATGCTTCACTTCTGTCATATCCAAAAATGTAAGCATCACAGTGAATACATCTCTTGTATGATGTATCTATTGCCTACTTTTACATTATCTTTTCCTGCAGATATGAATGTTTTATTTTTATTATGAGATACTGTCTGTCAGTCCATAGTCACTGCTGCAGGTTCTTCATTGGGATTCTGACTGGACTGAGAAATTGTCTTGGAAAAATGTCTTCAGAAGATTGATGCTAGCTTTCTGCCTTCCATGAAAGTGCGCAGAGGGGTGATGGGAGTATTTGTAAGGAGGACAGTGACATCAAACTTGAACTCTTGTCTCTATGTATTCTGTTCTCCTTCAGTTTCTGGTAAACTGTATGAAATCAGTGGGTTTTGTTAAGAGGTAAATTTCATTCTTTAAGAAATCTATTTGCATCAACTGCTTTGTCTTTATTAGCTTTGGCTCTAAGGTGATATTGAATACTTGTAATATGTGAAAGTAGGACATGAAAAGTTTTCAAGTTTGGCAAATCTTAATAACATTGTCTTTCACTAGAATATTCATCATCATAAAAGTAGTTCAGATGCTAGAATACAGATTCCTAAACTATCAACAAGAACTTATAAAGAAATTTTAAATTCTTTGTAACTTCTATGCGGTTTGCATGAAAACCATTTATATGCACACTTGCACAAGGTCACCAATAACTTACAATATCTTTTAGTATTGGATTTATGTGAAAATAACAGAAGATCTCTTTTGCAATTTCAAAGGGCTTAAATATGATATTTTACTGCCAAGTAGTTCATCAATATTTTATGTAAAGTGAGGATAAGAAGCACATTTTAACAAATCAGAGACTTAAATATGGTATAGCTTCCTTTCTATTTCTTTAAGAATCTTTTTTACAGAAAAAGGTGAGTAAGGAGTTCTATTAACAAAGGTAAAACATCTTGTGAGGAAGTTGCCAAACAGACCATCTGTACTTGATGTGCTGGCTAGCTCTGTATTGCTCCAACACGGGCTTTGGGGCTGGTCCACAAGGGGGGGCAAGCTGGGGGGGAACCCTCATCTGGGCTGGGCAGGGTCATCACCAGTGGGACACCATCCCACAGCACCTGAACTACCTGAGNTGTAAAGTGAGGATAAGAAGCACATTTTAACAAATCAGAGACTTAAATATGGTATAGCTTCCTTTCAGCGGGATCCAGCAAAAAGCGAGATAGCATGTCTGAGGTTGATCTGAGAATTCCCTGATACAGTTCCAGGAATAGGAGCAGGGCTGAGAAGAGGTGTACCTGCAACGTAGCTCAGGCCAGGTCTAGGTTCCCCTGGACCCATGTGCATGTGTGGGGTTCCCTGGTGAGGCTGGCCAGGGCAATGAAGCCCTAATGGTGCTTGCAGGGCTCTGACAATAGGTGTCTGCCCTGATTGCAATGAAGAGTTTTGGTCCTCTCATGGACACTGCAATTTCACTAAGATCTCCAGGGTGAGTGGATGACGGAGAAATGTAAGCCAGTGACATGGTCCAGGCTGGTATATTCAACTGTAGATTTACAGGTGTAATTTAATCATAGGATGTGAACTGACATAGCTTTGTGGATCACAAGACAGCAGTGGACGCACAGGTTATCACTGGCATGACTGTTGTATATTCAAACATGTAGGATCCTTGCTTTCTGACACTATTCATATGATTTTATGGGAGAAAAACTAATCACAGGAGATCTCATTTCAGCAGTTTTCTTTTAAAAATCAGTTTTCTGATTTGGACAGGAGAGGTGGAAGAAAATGGGCAGTAAAATTGCCCATGGTGNCTGTTTAACCTCGAGAAAAGAAGGCTGAGGGGAGACCTTATTGCTCTGTACAACAACCTGAAGGGAAGGTGTAGCAAGGTGGGAGTTGGTCTGTTCTCCCTTGTGACGAGCAATAGAACGAGAGGAAATGGCCTTAAGTTCACCAGGGGAGGTTTAGGCTGAACATTAGGAAGAATTTCTTTACTGAAAGGGTTGTCAGGAATTGGAACAGCCTGCCCAGGAGGTGGTGGAGTCACCATCTTTGGAGGTGTTTAAGAGCCAGGTAGATGTTATGCTTTAGGACAGGGTTTAGTGGTTTTGATAGGGCTAGGAATAAGGTTGGACTTGATGATCTTGAGGAGCTCTTCCAGGTGGAACGATTCTATGATTCTGTGTTGCTGACTTTACCAGTAAATTTTTTTCAGTAATTTTTCCTTATATTGCCCCCTTCCCCACCCCCACCTAATGGAGATGCAAGGTAATTATGAATGTCTCCATTTCTGTTATGCAGTTATTGATGTTGCTGTTGTATTGGGGCATGCAGCAGTGGAGACAGATTTTCTATATGGGTTAACTTTATGTAGAAGAATATGCCCTGTTTCAGCTGTATCTTTTAGACTTTATCTCTGGGCTTCATGGTTTCTCAAAATATTTTTTTGAGCAACACAATTCACTGCACAGTGACAGGGGAGAAGAAAATATATACACAGGAAGAACGTTCATCTGTTCAACTATTATTTATGGTGATGACTTCCATTCCTGAGAACTATTTATAACACAGTTTGTTTGTCATAGTTTCTATGGTTTCATAAAAATTTACATGTTGCAGCTCATGCAAGAAGTGTACTCTATAAAACAGTGCCAAAGATTAGCTCCAGTAGCAATTCTTAACCTATGGCAGAGTCCTCGAGGGACGTAGATTTGGAGGTAGACAGTCTCTACAGATATTGCGACAGTCTCTATAAATATCACTGGGGAAAGAGGAATAAGGTAAATCTGACTGAAAACATAGAAACTACATTACTGGAGTTCATCCTCTTCTGTAGGTTATTCTGTCCTGGGATAAACTCATGTTGCTAAGTGTTCTGGATAGTTTTGAAATTCTGTTAAAGATTTCATTGTCAAAGAGGTCAATTATGGCAAGAAAACGTAATTTTGCATGCTGCATTTGTATTGAATATAAATTACTTTCAGGGTTTCTACTTTTGTATTATATCGTAAATTAAAAACGTGAAGATAATGTACAATACTCCCTTTAAGAAACTTAGGTGAGTTTTCTTTTTCCCAGTATTTTAGCTATTAGAGCTTGTAAGAAAAAGATGATTAATTGAAAGGATAGTAATTCTTTCATCTTTCATTGTCCTTATGTAAGAATAGAATGTCATTTACTGGCATGACTTTCACAGTGCAGATCTCTGTTTCAATCACTGTGTAGTGATTGAATCACTCCTGTAGTCAATGTTGAGAATTCTGTAGATAAACTAAGTGGAAAAAAATGTATTAGAGTCCTTCTGAGAAGACTTCAGAGGCCTTTTTTGTAATGTTTAATCTTTTAATATTATGTTTACCTGTGGTAAATAACCAACCTTTAAAAAATAAATATATTTTCAAAAAAAGGAAATAATCCATTATAACTGAGAACAATAATAAATGTGCCTTAGAAAAATATTTTCAACATTTATGAGTTTTTGTGGAAGACTGGGAAAAGTATCCTCTGGGAAGAAGGCTTGACACTTTTCCTCTGTTTGTAGATAAAAGGGATTTGGAATGTGTTTGAATAACAATGGGAAATTGACTGTTATCTTTGTATACTTATTGAATTTCTTTAAGGAGAAAATGTAGAAGTAGAAAACATTTAAATTTTAGCAACTAGGAATTAGCAACATACATTTCAGCGGTAGTTTTACCAAATCATTTGCTTCAAAGGCAGCTTCAGTTTGGTAGTGGATAAGAATCTGTGATTTAAAACTACACCCCATTGGAATATAAGAGTATATGCTGTCCCAAAAAAACCCAAATGCAACCCATTTTTCATGAAAAAGCCCACAAATATAAATGGATGGATCAATATTTTAAACCTATAAATATGCTCCAGTGTATCATGGTCTAATAAAAATGAGTAGTACTTTTACAAGAATGTACATTAACTGTGTAAGATGAGTAAATTATGTATATCTGAAACCAGTAATGATATTCTAGGTTTGTATTTCAGAAGGTGACATCATATCCTACAGCAGTGGAAGAGAGTATCTGTTCTGGGCAAGGCATTACAGTGGAAAACAAAAGGCTATAGTAGTCCATAATGTATCCCTCTCTAGCATTGTCTTATTGATGAACAATTATAGGAATTTATTTAAATGAATGCAAATAGGGACATATCACAGTTGTGCTGGCCTCTCAACTATATAAAAAGTTTTATTTTTGACAAAAATAAATGTAGTGAACTTTCTTTTTTCTCGTTCTTCACATCCTAAAACATTTAAGCACTGTCTGAAAATTAACAGTTTGAAAGTAGTAGTTGTGTGGCAAGCACTGCAGGACAGGATGAGAAAGGAGGATGCTGTGCTGTGTCAGACCAGTCTCCTGTGGGTGGAGCCATGATTAGTTGGAAGTGCCAAAGTGCTCTCCCACACCACTGCTCACCCAGTGACAGTAGGAGAAGGTATTTCATAGTCAAGAAGCAGGGGAGGCAGGTGAAGCTGGCCACTTCCTGGGGGTTAGTCCCCTCCTAGCATCAACATTTGTTGGATTGACCAGCCAGTTCCATGGGACAGGTTCTCTTTTGAGCTTGTTGATATGACTGCTACCAGGGCCTCCCACAGCTTCTGATTTCATCAATCTCGTGTCTTCTGTGTAGAAGGTACGTTCTTGCAATTGTTCAAAGCTGTCTCTGACAACCTTATCAGACACCACCTATTTTTACTTTGTCAGGATTGGAAGAGTAACAGCTGTGTGTCCAACTCACTGTATTCACGAGTTGGTAAATTGTGGTTGTGCCCTCCTTGAGTACCTGCAAGCTGAAGAGTTCCAGGCTGTTTGTTCTCTCCTCATGAGGCAGCTGCTTCATCTTACTTACTATGAATTTTTTCTTCTTTATATGTTCTATCAATCAATTAATAGGGATTGACATCTACAACTTTGTATAAAAAGCTTTAATGTAAGCCCTTCTTCAAGCTGGTTATACTTGTGCCTCAATACTCAGGACACTTAAAATTTACTTAGCCTGAAGTAATTAAACAATAATACAGATAATTTTATGTTCTTTATACTGTGATGATTTGTAAAACTAAAATTACATTACCAATACAAAGATGCTGTATCCAAGTGCTAAAAAATAAGAGGTACATGATAAAATATGGCAGAATGAGTAGTGAAAGCATGATAATTAACATGAGAAAGTTCTTAACACCTTCTGTATCTCTTGGTACTCGACCATTCATTGATATCCTTCTACAGTACAACTGAGAGCAAAATGTGGGCTGCTGCTGCAAAAGACAGGTTTATTATTCTCTTCCCCTCATACTCATTCTTGGATTTCTTTCCTCATAGCTGACATTAGTATTCCTCTGGCACCACACTGGAATGATTTAAAAAGCTGAACTGAGAAGAAATTAAAGCCTATCACCCTCCTTTTTTTTCTTTTTTTTTTTTTTTTCTGGATTCTATCCACAAACTAGTTCACCATGGTTCAGATATAATCGATTGGATGTTATGCAGGAACAAAGAGAAAATTGGATAGCAGGAACTGCCCAACAGCAGCAGAAATAGCCCAAGGGTTAAGAGTTTCCTTGCCAGAAAAAAAAAATAAAATAAAAAAATCCTATATTTGATTATGGACTCCTAGGAAAAGACTTTTCTAAATCTAGAGGATCTACCTTAAGCTGTTAAATGACAGCTTAGACTGATAATCAGTATATTTTATCTCAATTACAAAATTACTTCTTGGTATTTTATTTCAATATTTTCTTACACTGGAACCAGACATTTAGTTTTCTGAGCTGAAAATGGATAGATTGTGGGGATGCCTTAGAGCTCTAAGCAATCGAACTAGCTCGACTCTTACCTGAATTTCAGATTTCACAAAGCACAGCTTCACCATTCCAGTATCTCTGAAGAGCATTCCTTAGGTTTAATATGTGGAAATTTAAAAGCATATTTCACGTCTAGTGCTTAATTTTGCAGTTGTGGCTCTGCATCCAGAATTCAGAATGCTGCTGTTTATTGAATCAATTTCTATTAAAATTCATGCCAGTATTACTGCTTTACTTGATAGATGAAACTTGCTGTATCTCAAAGGGTATACACTGTTTTTTTTTTTTTATTTGAACTATCCAGCTTTAAAGCATCAAAAATGTTTTTATTTAATTAAATAAACACACTAGGGAGATAAATGTAAAGGAAAATTGTGTAATAACTTCATAAGCCACTATGGAATTAATATTGCGTAGAAGATACGTCTCTCCAGTTTAAAAATAAATGTTTTGCAAAATATACTGTGGTTTTGGCATACATAATTGTCTGATTTTTTTGTTTCTTATAATTCTGACTCTTTTGATATAAACAGTGACTGATGGTCAAATTTTCATGAATTTATTTAAATGTGATTAAACCAGCTAAACTGGTCCATTGAATGGAGATTCAGTTGCATTGTATTCTTATCATTTAACACTCCAGCTTCTTTGTGTTTCTTTAATATGATTTTTCAGGTTGTCAGTGTACATCTAATGGTAATGCCACATGAAGTTTAGAGAATCATTTGTGGGAGACAAACTTTTTCTTAGTAATTCCTTCACTTCCAGTTGCTGATGGCTAATTTGTTGGGTGTTTCTGCTGTTTGACAATTGTGTTGGCTAATTATTATTTTATTCATCATACAGGTTGTCTGGTAAATTACTGTTCCTTGTTTGGATGTCTTCTTGAACAGATTTCTTAGGATAATGCTTGAGATTTTAAATCTAATTTTCTACAAATGTCTGCCATGACAAATGCTAAATTTTGTTGTCTATGTAAAGTTTGTTAATAGTGCACAGTTTTGCAATGTAATAGCATTATGAGCTGTAAGATATGCTATCTGGGTGATTGTGCTGACAGACTGGTATTTTAAAGGCTGTTATTGGTACAGGGCTCTGTTAAACTCTCAAAACTTTCAGAACAGAGGTTGCTGCTTGCAACCACAGTCTTGTTGCCTTCTGTAATTATCTTCTGAGCCATAAGCATATGCTGTTTGGTCCATCTCCCCATCTTCTTAATCACTGTCTTTGGCATGGAAAATATTCCTAAAATGACTGTTGTTAATCAACATTATGAATAAACTGGTAGATAATAGGAAGAATTAGACTTTACAGGGAGGAGCGTTATTAGTCCATCCTAATATGTACAAGAATGTTCCATCTGGCAAAAGAAAGATTTTTCTTCTGGCATTTTGTCAAACGTGCAGGGGCTGCTGATACACATGGTTTGTATGGGGCTTCTACGAGGTGGTTTCTTGTTTCCAACTCTTTATTTGCACTAAGAGGACTTGACATAGATAGCTTTTACAAGTGAAGAATTACAGTTGCCACAGAAATGCTATGTAAGTAGAGGGTGAAAGTAATCCTGTGGATGGGCAGGGAGCCTGCAGTAAGAAAAATCTTCCTACTAAGAAATGGCTCAAAATAATGAAAAAGTCAAAAAGTTGTAGTCGAAGACAACTGCAGTGGTGGTTGTTTTTTTCTCAGTAGTTTCAGCAGCACTGCTCTAGATCTGTGACTTAACACAAGCAAGTGACTGGAAGTATCACCAAGTTTGGGCTTTTAAAAAGCACTATGCAGGGCTGTATATCTAAAGTGCAGAGGCAAGGCACTTGCCCAGCATGTAGTAATAAATGGACTGTCAGTATTCATATCCCCGCATCTGGAATTACAGAAGAATCAGTAAATGTAGTTGAATTAATCTGTACCAAATAATTTGATGGAGCTGATATCAGAGCATGGTAGTGAAGTTAATCGAGACAGCCATGTTCTGCTCTGGAGTGAAGAGCAAAGTCAGTAAGCATAATTTGCTTGATTAAATGGGTACACAGAGTTTATTGTCACCTTGATATTCTCATCTGTCTCAGAAGCAGACTGCTAATAAAGCCAGTTGAGAATCCGTGTTACTTTTTCAAACTGAAAATAACTGCAAAGTTATTTGATTTCAGGAAGAAGCTTTTAGTAATAATAAATAATACCATTTAAATTTTTATAACAGCATTATCAGAAGAGTATCATAGTTCCAATAAATGTCAAAAGTTTGTTAAACTTATTTGAAAAACATGATGATAGGCTTAGTGTTTTCGAAACCTAGGCTACTCTTACAGAGGCAGAGGGTGTAGAAGAAAGAACAGTGGAACAACATGAATGAGCAGAAGAGAGATGCAGATGTGATTCCTGCTGCACTTTCTCACAAAGAAATGTGGAGTAAGGGTGATCTGAAGCTTCATTAAAAGTGGACAGTATCTGTATGCAAATTTCATAGATTTTTGTAGCCCTCAGCTCTAAAAGCAGTAGTACTTTTGGAAATTCCATCCCTTTTCAGCTGTGATTCTAATTAACGCTGTAACAGCATTTGCCTGCACCTAGAGCATAAATGTGAAAATACTGGTAAAGAATTGTATGCGTAACAACATAAAATTGCTTATCAGGAAGTAGAAAAAGAAGCATCTCTTTGTCTCTTATTGAGATTGGACTGGGCAGATTTTGGGCAAAAAATATAAGATTACAAGTTAGCCAACTGAACATAACCTGGTAATACTGGTTTGCTCTTTCTATATAACTGACAAACTGATAAAACTAAGATGCTTTCATGTTCAGGTGTGAAGGTTTCTGTTTTTCTCTTTTTCCTAAAAGCCCTTTAAAATCCTGTGTATTTCCCTTTTTAACAACAGAAAGAGAACTCCCACAATGCTGTTTTCCTACCAACCACAGAAGAAAGATCATCTCCTTCCCATAAAAATGCCAGATAATGTCATGATGTCTATGTGCAGGTAGCGGTGGCGAAGAGAGTTGTACAGTGGTTAGTGAAGTTAGTTTCATTTTATTTGGGGCGTAATAAGAATATTGTCGTTATTCTGCTTGACTGGCATATTTTTAATGCTGCCTTAGGCTGTCAGGGTAAACATGAACTTGTAATTATTTTTGACCTTAAACTACACTGCAAATCCAGTATAGTTTTCAGTGTCTTTATATCTTTCTGGTGGAAAAAAAAAAAAAAAAAGTAATTCTTTCACCTCCTCTTAATCATTAAATATTGTAGAGCTTTTCTGAATATGGTAACAGTGTAGTAAAAAATGTGAAATTTTATTCTTCTTACATTAGGAAAAACAAAACATTAAAGGTAGGCTTTTTGTAGGGGAACAGAATATATGTTTTTTCTCAATGGCAAAACAAGTTGACATGGCTTCAGTCATAAGAACCATTTGCACTGAAGATCTACTTCTTCATCTGGGAAACTCAGGAGTTTACCTGAGAAGGGTTTTTAGAGCGTTAGAAGAGTGTGCAGATGTTGTAAGCAGCAGTACTCTCCATACAGTTTTTGACGGAGTCTGCAGGGCTGACTTTGTCCCAGTAAGCATAGTTAGGAGTGTTGCCCGGCAATGGAAGAAGGCTGTTTATAATCCCAAAGAAAGAAAGAAACAGCACCTGAAGGTAGCTTCCCTCAGCCCTTGGTCCTCCTTCCTCTGCTCTGGGCTTCTTTAAACCTTTAAGTCCTCTTCTTTAGAAAGTGCTAAGGAAAACTGAGCTTTCTGATCAGTCAGCTTTACACCCAATATTAAGCTTGCACTTGAGTTTCCTCTATACATATTTTTTTTTTTTTTTATATGGAATATTTTAATCTTGATATATGAATGGAATTATTTTATTCTTCAGAAAGAATGGTGTATGGACTTGTCCGTATCCTTTAAAGCTAGAGTTTACACTGAGTTAAGTTCAAACCAAGTGCCTATTTTCACCATCTCTATTAAAAGTTGAAAATTTATGGCCTACTTGGAGACACTAGAAAACAGATCAGTGATCTGAACTCATCCTTTCACTTTCTAAGAGAAAAGGTGGCAAAAGGCCAACAGCAGAAACACTGGGAATTCAGCAGGGGAAGGCAATGCCAGCCCTTTTGGGTGTCCCGTAAATGGAGACCAGTGAGTGTATTTTTCCCTTCTTTCTTTACCTCCTGCCGACTGCTGATCTTAGCACACCAGCTCTGGAACGAGTCCTCTCTGGGAAATCATAGCTTTCACCAAGGCAAGCGTCAGCAAGAGTCTACCTATGTTAACAGCAAGGCCAAAGTAATCTCAGAGAATTTAAAACCAGCAATAGTCATTTGTCTTAATTTTCTTGCCAACAATGAGAGCTGTATTTGTCTCCTGTAAGAGATAAATTTGTATTTGTTTTCTGTAAGACAATTTGTGACTCAGTGCATTGCATTATCTTTACATTCACTTGAATGTTAACTGCTGCCAGTGTCGGTTGCTTGCAGGACTTGTTTGACTCGAGTTGCCCTCTTTTGTCTTGGCAGAGTAAGGACTACTGTTTGCTTTTGAGAGTTGGGTAGATGAAAAATTTGGGATAAATCCTGAACCTCAGTCTTCAACACACAGTCTTTAATGAGGCAATCAGTGAATGATGCCCAGAAAGTCCTTTGGGAACTCTTTCCTTGAGCACTTCTGAGGTAGGACTTGCAAACCCTGGATTTCAGGTTCTGGGACTAAAACACAAGCAGTTTCCCTTATAAAAGAGCAGCTGAACAATGGCTGTAAAATGATCCTGTGGACAGTGGTGAAGATAAAAAAGTAAAAAATAAGTAAATAAATAATTAAAATTGACCTCTGTAATCACCTTCAAAAATAATGATGGCAAACTGAACCTGTTTAAATTCTGACAGATATCAGTGCTCAGAGAGACCATATAATAAATTATACATTTAATTCATTTAGCAATGACAGACACCTGGTCATACAGGAAGGAAAATATCATTGCTTCTAGTTTGATTCATACAGTTTGTATCTTAAAATGTATTTGATGTTCACCTGAAAAAAAATGAAGTAGTCTTCTCTGGTATTTGGCACAAGTTTCAGCTCTCCCCAAAGTAATTTTCTCATGTTTGAGGTTTTGGTTTTGTACATTTACTGGACAGGATAATTTAGGGAGAAGTTACAGCGATTCCATAGCCTCCAACTTCTACCTCTGAGCTGAACATTAGCAGCCCATTTATTACCAAGGCAGTTCAGCGGTCTTCTCTAAAACCTCAGTCCCAGCTGTCATATGCAGCCTGTCTCCTCAGCTATACCATACTCTATCAAAGCGTAGGGGTTGCTTCTTTTGTCATGTGAAGGGGAGAATTTTTCCTCAACTTTTTACAACACTGAGTGGCATATATCAGTGTGCGCTGATAGTTCATTTACTGAATGTGCATATAGCAACTTAGATAGGTGTCCTTGTATTTTTATATAATAAATTCATAAGGATTAAAAGCCACTTCTTAATTTAGTGACAGGAAATAACCTGCATGACTAGCAATCATGTTTTGTTTGATTTTTAGTGTTTTGTTTTCCTGTTGTTTTGTTTTTCACTCAGCTAAAAATCAAAAGTTATCAGTCAGAGACAGTAAGAGAAGCTTAAGGTTGAATTGATTCTGGATAGTACCCAAGGAACAGTAAAGCCTCGGCTTTCCTCCAGGAGGAGAAAAACATCTGCCTGCAGAATTCTGTTCTTTAGCAGGAGCCTGATACTCCTGAAACTTAGAGGACATTTACCCTAAATAACAGAAAGTTAATGCTTGGGGCTGGTTATACTTTAAAGAAAACTTTAAAGTCTAAGCCAGCATTTCTGCAGCTGCCAGTCCTGGGAGGTTCTGAGCAGTCTCTGCTAAAAATCGGACAGCTGGCAGCTAGTGAGCTAGCCAAGGGATTGATAGAAAACGCTTTCCTTAGGTTTTGTGTTTGACCTTTTGGCAAATGCTTCACCTTACTGTGCTTCTCTGCGTTCTTGTTCCCTACATACCAAATAGAACAGGCAAAGCTTCATAGGCTGGAGCAGTTGTGTTCAAATGCAGGTACATAGAGGACTGCAGTGATGATACCTCGTGGAAGCAAGGATCATGTTCATACCAAGACAGATGTGTACAGTGTCAGTGGGTATCTGTCACCTCTGCAAATTGAGATATTTTTGTAAATATCTAATTGTAGTTAATCCGTTTTGGCCACAGTAGTCAGGAATGGAATTTCAGCTCCTCTGGAGTTTGTGTCAGAATAACATCAACTTAAATAATGCTCTACTTTTGGCTGCAATTCCTTGGCATCCTCTTGCTTTTGTAATCTCCTTTATTTGCTGACCTCTTAAAATTCCTAATCTTTAGGACATTAAGAAGCTGTAGGAAGCAAATCTGTTCCTCATGGGTTACTCCAGAACATACAACTGGACTGGTCAGACATGAGCACAGAAAAATTTATGTACTCAAGCCATTATCTCTAAATTTGATCCTCCTTTCACGGCATACATTGTAGTGCTGAATTCAGCTACTTTCACTAAGCCTCGGCAACATATCAGAAGGAGAAGTTAGCAATGGGAACTCCTGTGTTTGGGATCAGGGGACTTAAAGGCCTGCCAGATGACTTCTCCAGTATCTGAAATTTTCTTATGTCCCTCTGGGCCTCTGGATAATTGGGGTTATGTGCTGGATTGTTTACTAATTTTGAACTAGTGCTTTTTAGCTGAGCTTCAGTGCTTTGATAGTCTTTGGTCTTTTGTTTGCTTTTTTTGATGTCTTCATCAGTGCAATATTTAGCCACAGTGTAAGTATATTTTAAATTTTTGGTGCCTCTAAGTCGTATGAACATTAGATAATGTATTGTTTGTTGATGAAACGAAGGCGTGAAAGGTGGTTATTCTTCCATTTGGATTTATTTCTAGAACTATATTTACTTTGTCTGCACATTGCTTTCGATTGTTTCCAAGGGAGTATCTTCTGAGCTTTAGAAATTAGAAAAATCTTGCTTCATCAGAGGAAAGTGGGAATAGCAATTGTAATGTGCTATGCAATTCCTTTTCAGACAAGCCCTGTCATGTCAGTAACTAACTGATGAAAACCAAAGGTCCTGTACTGCATTGTTTAGCAGTTTTTTGAACACAGTCTGAATCAATTCAGAGTGGTATAATTATAAAAAGTACACTCAAGTCTTTTTCCAGACCAACAATGTGTTTATTTCTGGTATTAACAGTAGTTTTTGCTTTGAGATTATGTTTTATACTTTTTCCTATCTGCTTCCCAATTTTCCAAGATAGAAGAAGAGATAGCGTACAGGAATTTGGCAGAGGAAGAGAAGGAATAAACTTACATTAGGAATGTTAGGAAGTGAAAGTAGGTTGGAAGGGTACAGATTAACATCTGAGATATGATGGAGGCCCATTGGCTTTATGACACCTCTACAATGTGTGCAATGTTATGATATTTTATAATGTATTTATCTTCAGCACATTTCAGAAAAAAATAGAAAGTAGTAGCAGACATGTTTTTTAAATGGGCAATGGCACCATTGGAAAGACTGTTACTTTGGTAAGAACTTAATCTTTTTTTTTTTCTTTCTTTTTTTTTCTTGTTTTTCTTAATCCTGAAGTCACTGTCTAGAAAGATGATCCTTTCTGCTTGGCTCCCAACAATTTAGTCAAAGTACTATGTAGGCTTTATGGAGATTTCATTATATCCTTTCTCTCTTCCACCTAAATGGTAAAGTTTGAATCCTATCGTCATTGTATGAAGCCAGACACTGCAGTGATAGACAGCCCTTGTGCTGTCTAGAGAGCTAGGGCTGGTAATAACTTCTCACTTGTCTACAAACATAAAAGCCAGATACCATCTGGTACTTAGCAATTTATAACAACCACCCTTACGTGTGCTGAGAGGTAATTAGCGTGCCTGCTATTGCTTTTTCACATTAATAATAATAGTAATAAACATTCAGCCATTAAATTGTTACAATGAAAAACTATAGAATTTAAAGGGCCCTAAAAAGTCACTTGGTATAGCTGTGTTCTCTGTTCCAAAAATAAACAAATAAATACGTATCGGGCACAGAAGAGTTATGAAAGATAAAGGCATTTCAGTTCATAAAAATCGAAGTTGACTCTACCAAAAGAAACCTCACAAGCCACTGAAGAGTTGATATTAGAAACCCACGCCATTCACTCAACTGATGGTGTAAATCTCACCATATGGAAGAAACTGAATACAACCAAATGGACTTGGAAGTATTTTTTCCTGCAAGAGACAGAAAATTAAGAATTTAAGAAATCTGAAGCTAAAATATGAGAGATTATAAAGAAAATAAATTACAGGAAGGAACTAATGTGCCTTAAGAAGTGCTGGAATGAAATAGAACTGTGGCTAAAATCCAAATGTGTACATATTTTGAGTAATTTTCTCTAACAAATCAGCCTTTACTTGGGAACATTTAAGCCAGCAAGCACTGTTCTTCAGATGTCTGCCGTATATCACCATTTGGATTTGGCTGTTTTATATTTTGCATACAGAAATTGGCCTGTAGGAGCTGAATATGGAGAATAGAAGCCCTGATACGTCAGTAAAATACATCCACTAAAAAGTATATACAAAAGTATACATTTTTAACTATAGTAAATATTTTCATACTTCATTTATTCCATCTTTATTATGTGGAACTTAATTATGGTTTTTAAATTACTGTTTATTTTAACTTGAAACATCATTTAATTGACTGAAAACTGAATACTACCAAAAAATCACAGAACTCTTCATCTTGAAGTATTTTTGCTTCCTGTTACCAGCACAGGTGACAGTCTCTTGAGTAAATTTAATTTCAACTTCTTACATCTCTATTTAAATCTTTTGCATTAACATTGGGACCCCATGGAAGAAAGACTCTCTAAAGTGAACTGTGGATTGAAATAAGTTCTACTAAATGTTGTACTTACACATACAGAGAATTCAATTTTACAATTTCTACTTTGTATTGTATTGTTTGCTTGCCTGTTTGAATTAGTATAAAACTGTGTTCTCAACTTCATAGGGTGACTTGTTTTGAAAATTGTGCCATGTATTCTTGGAACAGAAATATACTGAACTAGGATATTTCTATGAAAGTCTTCTTCAAACAGAACAGGAGCTGATTCCCACTTAGAAATGTGTATTTCATTTCTCTGTACTGACAGTTGGTCATTTTCCCTGCCTTAAGGCCAGGATTAAATTTTGCCTTACTACACTGACACTGAACACACCAAGGGAAACCCAGAGTCTGCTCTGATTCCATAATTGCTGTGTAGACTGAGCAGTCAGATGTAAACTATTCCCCATGGTCATTCTTTTAGGCAGAAACATATGTGAAAAGAAGCACTGGCCTCCTTTCTCATACGACTGAAAAGTTTCATCTGTAATGAAGGAGGACATGAAGTAATACCAGCTAAAATTAAAGGTATTCAGAGTAGGAGCCCATGAGAAACTGGAGATGACATGTCTTTCAAATGTGTTTTGAATGTTGTTCAACTGCTAGTTTTCATGGTTTTGAACAAAGCTGAGTACTTTAAAGTAAAAGATGGGAGAGTAGAGAAAGGGCTAAAACTTTAGGACCAGCATAGATTAGTCTGATGCAAATCCCAGGAAATCATTTATGTATCATAACCGTAGTTTAGAAAGTGCTGTATGTAATTTGTGTAAACCCAACATAGTTGTATAGAAGTAAATTTCATAAACAAGACTTCCTCCTGTGTCAAACATCTGATTAGTACGTGTACATGAGTTGATACAGCATACTCAAATTCTCTAAAATATTTGCTTTACCAACAATATTGTGGTTCAAGCAACCTTGTTTTATATGAAGTTGTTGTCTTGTATTAGGCAGATTCAAAAATTAAATAGTAAACCTTTTATTAAAGGGATGATTTTAGGTCTACCTGAGGGGAAAGAAACAAAAATACTGCCTAAGAATCAAGGCAACTTTATAACCTTTATTAGAGTTCTAAATACTTAAGGTTTGTCCACAACCTCTCTGTATTTTTGTGAAACAAATACTGGGAGAATATGCAAGTGAAATATGTATTTGCTCTATAGTAAATTGTGGTGAAGGAATGACACAGCTTGTAGAGTGGTCCTCTATCATATAATGAAAGTAGAGCAATTCAACGGAAGGGAAATTAATGCTGCAAAATTAATTTCTTTTATGATCCAGTTATCCCTTGTGATAGCAGACCTTTTTCTGAAAATAGTCTCTCAGGAAACTGCTAATGAATCATCACAGAAAATTGCCTTAAAAAGAATTTTCAGTACCCCGCTATAGGAAAAAAAGGCTGAATTGGCCCTTGGATGTATAGGAATGATACAAAAGAAAAGAGAAGGTGATCTTATGTCTGTGCATGCATGGAAAGACCATTATTAAAATCCTGCGTATAGCTCAGATGGTTTTATTGCTAAAAAGATGTGAAGAGAGCTGTGCAGTGCTTCTGAAAAGAGGGCAAAGCAATTATCCGAGATGAGAAAAGTAAGTCTTCTGAAATGAGAGTTGAAGAGTTCAATTTATTCTAGCATGATCTTTACATATAGGTACAGTATTGATAGACACAATAGCAGAAAAACACGGGTTTTTTTTCAGCTTTGCTGACAAAAGTGTAACAGTGTGCTTGACTGAAGATTGTCAAAAATTGCCATTTTACTAACATATGCATTCCAGATGTCAGGATAATTAATGAAGTGGAATTAAAAGACTCAGGAAAACTGGAAAACATATTACTACCATAAAGATTAAATATGTTTCAAAAAAGGATTTTTTTTCCCCTTTTTGTTTCTTTATTTCTTTGTTTTCTTTGTTTTTGTTTGGTGGTTGTTTTTTTTTTGTTGTTTGGTTGGTTTTTGTTTGGTTGTGTTTGGTTTGTTTTGATTTTGCTTTTGTTTCTTTCTTCCTGAAAAGTCTTGTCAGATGGAGTGGTGCATGTGCCTGTGTTGAGTGGTGCTGTTTATCATTCTAGCCATAGAACTTCTCAATATCATCAAAAGACTTCCAACTCCCATTTGGTAAGAACACCATAATCACGTCAAATCTTTAGGGCTTCTAGGCAGTTGCTAGGTTTGGGGAGGATTAGTTTCCAAAGCACAACCAATGAAAGACATTTCTACTGAGCATGGATACATATTTTTCCCAGGATTTTCTCTGATTTATCTTGGACTTAATATGGAACATGGAATAGAGCAGGTCCAGTACTCTGAAGAGGCATGGAAAATCCTCTATGTATCCAACTGATGTATCTTTTTTTATACAGCCAGGATCACAGTAATAAGCAGATTTTCAGCTAGAAAGTGAAGATAATTTTATTTCATCATCTTATCACATGGAAGTAGCCTTGAGTAAGTAATAAATAATTGTGTTCTTCAGCCAGGGCTATGGATTGCCTGGTGGGTCACCCAGGCATATTTAATCAATTGCCTTTGCCATGAACTTCTCAAGTTCCTGATAGAGCCCAGAGCTCTCACCTTTTCTTCTCTGTTTTATGGGATTCTCGTGTGCTTTGTCTTATGGCCGCTGCTCTGCAGTTTACCGCGGGTCAGATTGGGAGTTCCAGTGTTTCTTATTGGATTGTGACAATGCAGATCTAGAAAGCAGCCATAGCACACTCGGAGTATGCAGTTCAGTGTGCATTTCATTGTCTGTTTGCTTTAGTTATAATTTATTTACTTATCCCATTGTGCGTTTGTTGTCTTTAGCCTCGGAGTTTCAGCTTTTCCACCTACAGTCATTACAGCAGCATCACAAAAATATGGAATATGGTTGATGTCTCTAGTGCACAAAATGTCTTTGTTCTTTTTGCCTTTCTGCACTTTCTCCGCTGGGGCATTTTGTTTGAGTATTTTAACCACCTGTCAGAAGACAGGGTAGCGTTCCTAAAGAAACAGTGCTGTACTTCAGATTCCCTTTCAGATCGCATGAGGGGGAATGTTTGCAGTTGGAGATTTTGTGAGCATCTTTTTAACCTTCCATCCTATGTCTTAAGTTTATGCTTATTGTTTGTGTATTGTTCTTGTTCTGTCATAGTGTAGTACCACAGAACTATATTTAAAATACTTTAATAAAATTGGATACAGAAAATATGAAAAAGTTTATGGATTATATTTAAAGAGAAAAGGTAATTGACAGGTTCACTGCCACTTGGTCAGTAACAGTCCTGGGAAGACAGTCTGGGAAATACCTGCACCTTGAAACAAAAGTGAAACTTTGAGAGCATGTCTCTGTCTCAGAAACCTTTGTTGGAGTTTCTTAATATTAGGTCAGTTGGGCAAAAGGGAGAATATGGAGAATGAAGTAACAATCAAGAGTTTCACCTCTAACGTTCAGGTTCAAGCTTATGCTTCACTTACCCAGGCTTTAAGGAAATGTTTTGTCTGTGCCCTCCTTGCATTACTTAATAGTGCATGCAAGAAATGCTGACCCGTACCCACTGTAAAATAACTTCTGTATTGGCATTTCACCTAGATTATGGGAATTTGTGCACTAATTTGATTAAATTTCAGATTTTCCTATTAGGTACAAGTGACCTGAGAAAAAAAGAGAGAAGGGAGTGGCATTTTTCAGGAAAAATGATGGAAATGGAGAAAGAAAAAAAAAAGGAATAGACTGGATAGGAGCAGTGATGTGCAAATGTAGTGAAAACCACTAGAGGTGGTTTGCATCAGGAATCAGTAGCAGTTACCAGTACCTTGTGGAATACTTGCTGAAGTTTTAGCCCCATATATTTGAGGAAGAAAAGAAGTAGTATCAGAACAAGGAGGGGAAACAGAGCATGTCACAGCTGCTTGGACTGTCCCAGAAAAGGATAGCTTTTAATGTGCTTATAACTGAAATTCATTAAATAGAATATTAAGACTGACTAGAATGAATTGGTTTTGTGACAAACAGAAATAACTTATTTTAGATCAAAGGAACAGAATCTCAGAATCAGAGAAGTGTTGAGGTTGGCAGGGACTTCTGGAGGTCATCTGGTCCAACCCTACAGCTCAAGCAGGGCCACCTAGAGCCAGTTGCCCAATACTATGTCCAGGCAGCTTTTGAATAGATGTACCACAACCTTTCTGGGAAACCCATGCCAGTGCTTTGTCACCTTCACAGCAGCAATATTTTTCCTGATTTTCAGAGAGAGCTTCCTGTGTTTCAGTTTGTGCCTGTTTTCTCTGGTCCTATCACTGGGTACCATTGAAAATAGCCTTGCTCAGTCCTCATTGCATTTCCATTTAGGTATTTATATACATTGATAAGATAGTCTTGGGCTTCAGTTCTTTAGAAGCATGGGAAAGATCTATTTATAAGAATACAACTGTATCATCTTATTGATCATTGTATCATTTAGCTGTTTCATTGAGCTCCTATTGTATATAACTAATTGTGAATTAACACTCATCCTGATAAAGAAAATTCTTGTAGATGGCTTTTCATTTGCTTTTCTGTATTTTCCTTTTTTTTTTTTTTTGTAATATATATAATTGTGTGTTCAACAAAGAATTTAAAGAAATATTTAAATCTCATTTATTTCAAGCAATAAGCTTCAGAATTATACTCCAGAGAGAAGAGGTAATAAGTACCCCAAACCATCTGATCTGCATGCTTTCATCTGAAGATCAGAGTAAGCGATAGTATCAAAGATCACACTCCTTAGTTATTCCGTTTAAATTGGAATTGTTGGTTATATTGTGAACTTTTTATTCCTTTTGTTATATCTGTGTAAAGTGGATAACGTACTCAGTCCTGCGTGGTCAGTCAGGCTCACCATGTAAACAATACAACTATGAGGGGGCTGGGGTTTTTGTTTGTCTGTGATTTTTAGGTTATTATTCATATGACTTAATCTGTTTCTATCTTGTTAGATAACCATAATTTTTTTTTCTTCCCTTCCTGTTAAGGAAAAAAAATCTTTTCTGCCTCACCAGTCAATTATTTTCCTTTAATTTTTTTCAGTGCTTTTCATAGGGAAATGGTGAGAATGTTTTCTGAAGACGAGTAGCTCTAAACCAATTTCACAGGCTTTTATGTTTGTATTAGCCTGCACGTATGCCAAAAAGAGGATTTTTTTCTGTCACTCATTACCTTGGAAGTGTGTGTGATGTACAGTTTGTGCAGAAATGCACAAGCAAATTTAGGTTTGTCTTCTCTAATGAGAAGTGCATTTGAAGTGCAATGTAATAAAAGTAGTAGTTCACTTTATGGTCCCCATCAGTTGATGAGGACTGGGTTAAGGATCAGTTGAGTGATCTGAATGTACCTATTTCCATGGGCCCCTATGGGATGCACCCACGGGTTCTGAGGAAGCTGGCAGAAGTCATTGCTAGACCGCTCTCTATAATCTTATTAAGTCGTGGAGAACAGGAGAGGTGCCTGAGGGCTGGAGGAAAGCAAATGTCACTCCAGTCTTCAAAAAGGGCAAGAAGGAGGATCTGGGTAGCTACAGCCAGTCAGCCTCAACCCCATCCCTGGAAAGGTGATGGAACAACCTGTTCTTGGTGCTGTCTCCAGGCATATCAAAGATAAAAGGGTCATCAGGAGCAGTCAGCATGTTTTTTTCCAAGGGGAAGTAATGTTTGACCAGCCTGATAGCTTTCTATGAAGATGGAACCAGGTGGATAGATGATGGTAGTACAGTGGATATGGTTTATCTGGATTTAGGTAAACAATTTGACACCATCTCCCACAGCATCCTCACAGCTAAACTGAGAAAGTGTGGTGTGGATGATCAGGCAGTGAGGTGGATTGGGAAGTGGTTGAAGAAAAGAAGTCAGAGAGTTGTGGTCAGTGGGGTAGGGCCTAGCTGGAGGCCTCTATCTGGTGGAGTCCCACAGGGGTTGGTGCTGGGACCAGTATCTATTCACATATTCATNTAAGGGAGTGGAGCTTCTCCTTATGAGGAAAGGCTGAGGGAGCTGGGTCTCTGTAGCTTGAAGAGGAGACTGAGACGTGACCTCATTAATGTTTATAAATATGTAAAGGTCAAGTGTCAAGAGGATGGAGCCAGGCTCTTCTCAGTTATGTCCAACGATAGGACAAGGGGCAATGGGTGCAAACTGGAGCACAGGAGATTCCAAAGAAATTTAAGGAAAAACTTTTTCACAGTGAGGGTGACAAAGCAGTGGAACAGGCTGCCCAGAGGGGTTATGGAGTTCTCTGGAGACATTTAAACCCCACCTGGATGTGTTCCTGTGTGACCTGCTCTAGGTGGTCCTGCTCTGGCAGGGGGGTTGGACTAGATGAATTTTTGAGGTCCCTTCCAACCCTTAACGTTCTGTGATCAGTTCTCAAGAAAGCTCCGCACAGACAACAGTGAATCTGCTCTACTGTGGCACCAGAAAGTCCTATTGTGTTTAAGGAATAAAACTGTCAATCACATTCGTCCCCTCTTCAGTATAGGCAACTTTAAAGAATCTTGGTATTCAGCAATAATTGTCTGAAGCCAAAATTACAAAGAGGGAAAAGGGACAGAATATTTTTCTTTTAACTTTTTAATCTACCCATTCATTTTAAAAGGAAGAGCATATGCAAGAAGCTCAAAACACGGATTTTATTCCAAGACAGCTCTTATTGCAAAAAAAGGTCTTTTCTCTGTCTCCAAGGAATAAGATAATGTAGCAGTATTACTCAGGCAGCAAAAAAATGAGTAAAAAATGTACCAGAAGTGCAAATGTGTTGTAAGAAATTACGTGAATTTAAAAATGTGAGAGCAAACAAAAGAAATGGCCACAGCCAAAACCAGTAAATATTTTGAAATTTGCATTTCCCATATTGACAGGGGAGGGAAGGAGGACAAGGGAAAATGCAAAACGGAGAACATGAAAAATGGATATAAAAAAAAATCAAATCACTTTAAAGTGATACTGGAAATAGACAAAAGGATATAGTATGAATAAAAATAAGAACTGAAAACTCTGAACCTAACTTTATTTAACACCTATTAAAAGCATCAAAACTGAAAGATATAGATGAATTTCAGATATAGATGAAATTCTAAAGGTAAGGGCATATGAAGTACAGTACTCTACTGCAAGTGCTAGTGGCAGACCAAAAGGCTTAAAATAAGGTTCTACTATTTCCGTCAAAAAGAAGTCATTATAAGAAAGGCTAGGGAATTGAATGGAATAGTTTTTCAAGGGAATAAAATGCAAATATATCAGAGGATCTGCTTCAACCCTAGAAATGAGGCAGGAATAATAAAAAAAAAAAGGTCCTGAAAAATGGAGAGGTTGTGGTTTTCCCAACAGGCACCTTTTTTTTTTGTATATTATGGACAATCTCACAATCTGATGGACTTGTAGGACTGAGAAATTACAGAGGGTTAATTCTAAAAATATTTTCCCTGGTTACATGAAAGAAAACCAGAAAATGTAGCATGTAGTTTGAGCTTAAATTTTAGGATGGAAAAAACATAAATATTTTATATTGCATAAGTTCCTTCAATATGAATACAGACAAGTTACCTTAAAATTCTTCCAGTGGATACTTGTGTGAATGTATCTAAATATCTTCTTTTTAGCATGGTGTGGTCCCCAGTTGTCTTTTTATTTGATTCAGCAGTCATATATATATATATGTATCTCCTTGCAGAGCTACATTGACTGATAGTTGTTTACTTCTAGAACATGCAGAACATTTCACATAAAGCAAACAAATCTCCACAGTAGGTTGTATGCTGAAGTTGTAAGTGTTGTTTTCTCTGTCTTTAATCTGCTAGCAAATTGCCGTCTTTCTGTAGTGATCCAACGGCTAGACGGTCATTGACTTCAAATGGCAAGTGGAAAACGTAGTGAAATCTGTAACAGTAGCAGAATTTAATACCCAAGTCTCTTTCCATTTATTTCTGTATTTTAAAAGTCCCACTAATGAGTTCTTTATGTAATTAATCATGTTGTCATAATTCAAAGCAGATGACATATCTTGCTTGTGGAGTTGGTGAACTCTTGCCTACTGTAGCTTCAGGCAGTCTAATGGAGAATTGAATGTGCTATGAGACTTCGCAGTATAATACCTTACAGAACTTGATATTAAAACATTAAACATAAATTATTTTATTATGTCTCTAGTGTTCACTGCTAAATGATCTCCAGATTGCTTCTGGGGAGTGTATTAATTACTCTCTCAGCATTGTAGGTATGCTAATTCCTACATACATTCCTACAATAATGATATATTCCAACTAAAAAATTTATTTTTGTCACAAGTAATTCTTACTAAATATGAAACCAGCATTTTAATTAATTAGGAAATAGTGGTGAGCTTCTGAAAGTTGAAGTATGTGATAACATTTGTATGTACATTCTAAAAGTGGAGTATTACAAGCAAATCAGCAGTAATATTTTAAAAATCCTGCAAGCACATGGAGACACAATTTTGCCCACTGCAGTCATGGAAGCTGCTTACTGTAGAATAATTAGGCAATGTATATGAAACTTTGCAGAATCAGGGAGTAATCTGATGTTATGGTCACAGAAACTAAAACTAAACTAAAAATGAAAAAAAAAGTGTCAGTCTTGTAAAAGCACGTGTCTCTTTTCTGGTGCACGATGGCTGTGAAATTAGTGGAATGTAAAGAATTCTGTTTTATTGCCAAAACAAATAAAACCCACTAAAAAGTGATAAAAATAATGACCATGTGTTCTATTAAACAATTTGAGATTGAAGCTCATATTTGCTATTAAACAACGGAGTACAACATGTATCAAAGATACTATGCTACTCTCAGAATTTCATCAAGGGTGAAAGACAGAAAGAAGGAAAGGTTGGTAGTGAAACTACGGTTACTACAGAAATAAGAATTTGGTAATTGGAGTTTTTACAGTGTATTTTGCCTTCTTCCTTAATCAGAGGAAAGAAATAAACTGATTTCAGAGAGTTTATCTGCAGACTACCTCTATCAGAAAGAGCAAAAGGATAGATGTTGATGTTCATGCGTCTTTCAGTTGACAGCTATGGAACATGGGGGAGAGTGTCTTAGATTTTGAGGATAATGTCCTTGAGGATAATGTCCTTGATACTGATTAAACTTTTCTGGTTTTCAACTTCTATGTTGGTAGTTATTTCCCGATTTATCAGGCAAGCCAAGAGCATAAACCTCTGTATTCATTCAGGTATGTTTTTTTCTTTTAGACATTGTCAATTAAGAGCATTTTGATCTGTCTCTAGAGCCTTTCACTCAAAACACCAGTTCAACATGTTGCTGTTCACAGAAAATGTGTTAGCTGAAAAGACAGACTAGCGCTTAAAATGTACTGAAATCTGCAACATGTTATAAAGACATTTTATCTATTTTAAGGTAAGCCAAAAATGTCTTTGAAGAAATGTTTTGGGTTTACCTAAGAGACATATGAGATGTCTCTTCAATCTGCACAAAAAATGGTGGTATCTCTAAGGCATTAATGAGATTTCAGTCTCTAAAAATAATCAGTCATGACTGCTGCTTATTTATTGCTATTTCCCTGACATTATGAAATATTGTCCATTTTACAAGTCAATCAAAAAGTTATTAATCATAGTAGACTGACACAAGTCATCAATTTAATAGTCCTAGATGTTGTCATAGTATGCATCAATAAACATACTTTCTCACCCATTTGTTAAATAGTTTGATCTATTCTATAAAGTTTTTAGATGACTTAAAAGATAGTATCAACAATGAAGACATGGGATACTATTTTGATAGACCATGTAGCATCCAAGACATTATAACAATGCAACACTAAAAATGGGAAGATAGATGAGATTGCAAATTCAAATCCAGAACCAATTGCAATATACAGATGATAGGCTTTCTTTCCACTACAGAATACAACTAATATTTGTCTTAAGTATAATTAAGAACAAAACATGTTTTTCAAGTATTACTGTGAGGTTTTTTTGAAGAACAAAACCATTTTTTAAAATGATTCGGAGGTTTTTTGGTTTTTTTTTTTTTTTTTTTAGGTTTTTCTGCCTATGTGTGGTTAGTATGCAGTCACTACTGTGCTTCAGTTGCATTTAAGATTCTCTAAATGCTTAAATGATGGTAACTAGTAATAAAGTAGTTCTCTGTATCAGGTATTAGTGTTTGGTTTTATCTACAAATTTATTGCATTATGTATCACTAATACTGTGTAACAGAAAAGAACAGTAGTGAAAGAAATGAGACATTTTTTAGCCAAAAAATGTTCAGATTCCCTCTCCTAACTCTTCTCAAAGCTCTACCAAGGCTTTTTAAGTTTACTGTAGACTTTTGCAGTACTTTGACATTCATCCATTTACATGAATGCTTATCAGTACTATTAGCATTTTAAAGCCAAGGTATCTGTCAGTTCTGAAGCTGGCCTTTGCAGGTCTGAAAGCCAGAAGGCTTTGCCTTCTGTTATTTGTGCCCCCAGAGCTGCCCCCAGTGCTTGCTCACCCTTCGGAGATGGCCAAAGGCTGCTGTTTCCCTGTCCCGTTGTGCTGCTGGGTTCACTGAGTAAATTTAACCCAGAAAGTGGTTCTTAAGAGTTTTTGTACATGGTAACAAACAAATTTTGGAGCACACCTACCCGCAGAGGGTAAAGGTGTGATCAGAGAGAAAAAAAAAAATAAATTCTGTGTATCGGATGACTGTGTTGCAAGTATAAGCTCCTGACATGAATTATAGGTTTTCAAGGTTCTTTCACCTCTGTGTAACTACTCCTGGGTTAGACTGTGGTAGCTGGTGTAAAGCCTGCAGTGTCTGATTCCTGGGTACTTTGCTGCACTCAGGCTTGAAGTGTCCCTCAGGACCATCCCAGTGAAGCTGGGTGCTGCACATGGCACTTCCTCTAGCTTCTCCCTCTAGGCCTGAGAAAGAGTTTGGACAGCCTTGGGAGGCAGCTGCTCTCAAGCAGTGCTTTTGCTTCTGGATCTGCTTCCTTCTCCTTAGCAGCGAGGATTTTAGAGATTTTTTTCTGCTGTTTCTAGACAGAACATTATGAATTGTCCCCTAAGTATTTTTGAAAATATATATTCAATAACAGGCTGTTTGGACTTGCATTTCCATAAAAGTGATAGAAGCATGTTAATAACTGTAGCATTATTTAAAGAGTGGTCTATCTTCCAACTTTAGTGATACTTATAAACCTTGTACAATGGGTAGGGTTAAAGAAAAAATGCACTACAGTACAAGCAAGGAAATTAGAAAATACATTATTAATTAAAAGGCATATTAAAGGACTTAGGTCTTGGCCATGGAAATAAAACCTTAAATTTAATAATGTCTATGTTGGAATTTAATAAAGTCTCTTTATTAATACTGATATTGCATTGGGACAGAATGGGACAGTGCTGGAGATCAAGTTTTGTCTGTTCATTTAGGTTATGATGATGTACTGACTCCATTAAATGGCACTGATAAAAATAATTTTAGATGTGGTAAAATATAATGTGCAATTAAGGTGAAATGAATATTAAATGGTATTAGCTTGAACCATCTGAACATAAAACAGTTCACATACTGCAAGTGTTAAAATGCAAGCAGTGAGACGTTAGATGTGTAAATATATGCATAATATACACCAAGTTTTCATTTCCAGCAATGAACTTCCACTTCTATTGAAATATGTAAAAGAGAAAGGATCAGTAATCTATAGATCTGTATGATAAAGGACTATATGAAAATTCCTAACTAAACTTTTCACTTTAAAAGCTTGCTGTTAAATATTTCTATTTTAAAAAATTGTTACAAATCGATGGGTTAATTCTCCCTTATCAGTAATAATTCTTCCTTATCAATCATAATTCTTATCAATCATAATTTTAAGTATTGTTATAGGTTTAGATCATATTTTTCAGCTACATCAAAGATAAATATTGTAAACCCAGTACTTTTCTTGTAGAAAAGTACATGTTCTCTGCATGCATATAGCTATGTCTGTCCCTTTTAGTAATAAATGTGAGTTTCTGCTATTTCTTTCCTTTTCTTATTGCTTATCCTATAGAGCCAAGAATTTGATTTTATTTCCTTCAGTACAGCCAACTGAGAATGGAATTTCTTACCACACAGGAAATAAGACACTGACTGGTTCATTGTGTGACTCTCCAGAGAAGTATTTCAGGTGCTTAACTTGGAGAATATTTTTATTATTTTCAATATAGGAGGGGAAGAAGAAAAGGTTGGACTGTTGTTAAGACATGGAGCTTAGTTTTGCACGTTCAAAGAAATATTTAGATTGAAAGCCCCCCTCAAGGCATGTATTACTTCAAAATTAAATTGGATTGCTTAGGACCTTGGCCAGTTGAGTTTTGAAAATCTTCAGATCTTTTGAAAATCATTCTGTAGTATGTCTCTGAGCAACCTGTCCCAGTGCTTAACCTCACTCGCTGTAAAAAGTTGCCTCCTTATGTCTAATGGGAGTTTCCTTCATTGCCATTTGTGACAACTGTCCTGTCCCGTTGCTGTGCACCTCCCAGGAGAGCCCAGCTCTGTCTCTTCTACTGCTCCCTTTCTGTTACTGACAGACTGCAGTTTGATCCTTGCTGCATCTTCTCTCTCTTCTCCAGAGAAATCAGACCCAGATGATGCAGCCTCTCCATGCTTATCAGATCTTCCAACATCCAAACAACCTCAGCAGCCATGCCCAGCCTGTTCAAGTTCCTCTGACTGTCATTCCATCCCTAAAGTGTGTTAACCACTCCCTCCCATGTGGTATCGTCTGTCAGGCTGCACGCTGTCCCACTGTTCGTGTTGTTGACAAAGAAGCTAAATAACATCTGCACCGGTATTGACTCTTGAGAAATATGGTTCTGAGTCTTGAAGTCCAGTCAAACTTCCTCTACCTTGTGGTCCATCCACACCATAAGTCATGATTTTGGCTACAAAGATAGTGTGGGAGGCTGTATTGAAAGCCTTGCTAAAGTCAGTGAGAGATACTGGCACTGCTCTGTTGGTCAGGAAGGATTTGCTCCTGGTAAATCTGCATTTGGTATTCCAAGTCAGCTGTCCATGAGCCTGGAAAAGTTTTTAGGATGCTTTCCTCTGTGAATTTGGTAAGAGATTGAGGTAAGACTCCATTACAAGGCTGACCATGGAGACATTTTGCCATTTTCAGTTGCTAGGGAATTGCTCTGTTTAATAGATAGCAGGGAGTGTTTCCCCAGTGTTGGCTGTCATTCTCCACTGCTGGATACATTGTCCTATTTTGCATTTCTCCAGTTTACCTATGTGTTTCTAACATGTCTGAAAGAATGAGAGATGGGAAGGATGAGACACTTTATCAGTAGATTGAACAGATACCATAGAACAGTGAGTTAAGATTACCAAGAACAGGAACCATTAACTATTGGAATAAACTACCAAGTGAAGTGGTAGTTTATTTCAAGCCATTTCTTGAATTTCTTAACTCAAAACTACTACCTTCCTAGACCTTATGCATTAATCAAACCTCAGCAGTTAGGCTGACTACCAAAGAGAGTGGATCTTTTATCTTTTCTTGCACATGACTCTTATTTAATTGTTCCTTCTTGGTTAGACTCTGTGGAGTTACCATTGCAATCATTTCCCTAGGGAGCCACTTTTCACTGGTTTTAATTTAATGGTAGATAGAATTGGAAGAGTGAAAAAATAACAAAAAAATTATATGGTATTATATCAAAAGAGAACTGAGAGATTCTACTTTGTGAAAAATCTTCTTTCATTTTGGGAGATACAGGATCAAAAGTGAAGTACCTTAGCAGGCTTTTTTATGGGAAAAGGCTTTATGTGATTTGTGTTTCCTACACCTTTAGTGAACAGATGGGTAGTAATCGATTATGTGTACAATTTGGGCACTAAAGAAAATGTCATTTTTTCCCCCGCTAGCCATTTATCTATTTAATTCTTTGTCAAAACAGAGGAAATGTAACTAAATGTTCTGTTTTAATTAAAAGGAAATTAAATTTATTACTCGGGGAAACTCTGTCTTCTGTTTATGCTTGGGGAACAGAACTAACATATGTCTCTGTCCATTGTTTGTCATCATCTAGCATGAGGGTTTTTTTTGTTGCTTATTCAGCCTATGGAACAGATCATACTAGTGATAGTCTTCATTTTTATTAATTCTAAATAATTCTAGTGAGCCATAATAAATAACTGGCAAAAGAAAAGCATGTTCTGAGCATTCCAGTAGGTGTTGTTTAAAAAAGAAAAAAAATCTAAGTGGCATTTGTGACATTTCCTGAATGTTAGCATGTAGTTGGCTGGTGGAACTGGAGTGTTTCTTCAAGTGAAAACAAGGATAATAAGAATCGGTTTGTTTCTTGATTTGTTTCCATTTCTTCAGTTGTCTAATTGCCTGGCTACAGGAGTAGGGGACAGGGGAGAGGAGGCTTTACCTGGGTGATACCAGACATTTATCTCCACTGGAATTTTAAAACCGTTAGTAAAATCTATTTTGAACTAAGACTAAGCACACCACAGGAGGATATACTGATGCCAGGCTTCTACGGCAGAACAGGAAGGATGCTGTACCTATGCAGTAGCCCTTAGTCGGGGAGAATCCCCATCAGCTACAGTACATTAAGACTGACCCTGAAGACTGTGCTGTATGTTCTTTAGCCTTGTTTTCTCATTTGATATGTCTGAATGAAATGTTGCCAACCTAAGCATTCAGAATTTGGAAGTTTATCCTTTTTTTCCATTCCCCCTGTTTTCTTCCTTTTTTTGGAAATCTACTCAGATTTATTCTTTTTCCTGCTCTAATCAGAAACTGGGTTAATCCAGTTAATAGAAGCCCTAGGATTATACATTAATTGACTCTACAACCCTGTACTAAATACAGTTGTCCCACAAACTGTAGGTGATTCAGCACCAAAGAGCTCTGTTAAACAGCTCAGTAATTTTCAAAAATCAGCTTTGGTCCTATGTTAGTGTTCAATACAATTACAAAATCTAGCTACTACAAATACAGTGCAGATTTGTCCCCTTGTGGCAGAGAAGGCCAGCAGCATCTTGAACTGCATTAGGAAGAATATGAAGTCAAGGAAGGTCATCTGGAGTGTTGAGTTCGGTTCTCAGTTCCCCAGTACATGTGTATGTACTGGAGCAAGTCCAGTGACGAGCCATGTAAATCATTGACAGATCAGAACATCCATCATACCAGGCAAAGCAGAACACTGGCACTGATTGGCCTAGAGAAGAGGAGGCTCTCGAAAGGTCTTACCAGTGTTTTTACATGCCTGATAAAGGGGCTAAAGAAAAGGAAGCCAGACCCTTCTCAGTGGTGCCCACTGACAGGGCATGAAGCAATGAGCACATACTGTTCTATTTAAACATGTTCTTGATCCTGTGTACTTTTGCAAGGAGCAAAACAGTATCTGTGTGCATCTTCATATTGCCAAGATTTGGTGAAAAAGAATAGCCAGTATGACATGAAGACAGAGTGCAGGGGAGGCATGGATGACTCCTAAGTTCCAGCCAAGATTCTGTATCAACAATAGCTGTTTTCTCTGAGCATAGCTTCAGCGTGTTTCAGCATTACTGTTTCAATGGAAAGGATGTTTTCACTTCAGTAGAAAACTCATCATCATCTTGTATTCTTTTGATCTGCTGTTAGCCTACTGAATTTCTTTCTCTTAGTAAAGATAAAAAGTGCATAATATGCCCCAGAAATCATGTTCTTCAGGATGATATTACGGAAATCTGTCTTTAGAATGTCCCAGGAGGTTTTGCTTGTTTGTATTTACCCACTTCTAAGCAAAAATTTATTAGAACTCCTGTTACAGTGGGGAAGAAGGCTGTATCTCATTACAAGCCATCAAATTCCACCAAATATAATGTTCATAACTTGAATTTAGGCATCTTTGTAATTAGCTGATATATTATATAAAAATAGAGTATCTAAATAACCATTTGCAACAATCCAGTGAAAACCTTAATCTGTGAATTAAAGAAACCCAAAATATTATTTTTGCCTGTATTAGTTTCGGAAATACCAGGATACTTTCCTTAGCAACTTTAGACTTACAGAAATGCCACCTATTGTTTGTAAGCTTTATGTAGTTACCAGAGAGCATCCTATTTTACCAGGGTCACTGCATTATACAGTTATTGGATTATACTTATTTTCTAGGAAACACCCCAATTAAGAAAGTTTCTTGATGAATGGTGTCTGTTACATATGTTACTGTGAAATTCCACAGGATGGACAGAAAGATGTACTGGTATGTGAGTCAATCACCTCATGGTCTTTAGCTGAGTCTTCTGTCTCATCTTTCCCTTGGTGTTGTGATGCAGAGGTTGAAAGATTGAAGCACCATGCTATTCTTGTGTTGCCCTTTATAGATTTTTCTGTGCCTTCCTGCATTTTGAGAGGGACTGATTATCTCCGAGTTTTATGGTAACAGGTAGCAAAATGCCAGGTACTGTGGTGTTTTCTCTAAGTCCTGTCAGAATGTATTTCCTTGTTATTTCATGCGATACTAAAGGCGGATGACTACATTATCTCAAGTTTTCTGGCAACTGTTATTGGCATCATATATCTAGGAACAGCTGTTGTTGTTTTATTAGAAAATACTCCAGTGATGCTTAGTGTAGAAGGAGCCAAGACAGTATCAACAGCATTGCCATTCCCTCTCCGGTTAGTATTGTGTAGAATTTGCTAACGTGCATTTTTTTTTCTTCTAACAGACTAATTTTGTAGAGGAAATACATGACTTAAAGAATATTCAGAGAGACCATATGCAAAAGGAATAACCTTAATCCCATTTTTTCTGAATATTTGTGCACATTACCGAATTAAAAAACCCAAACAATATACTGTAGGCATGGTCTGTGAACCCTGCAGAGCATTTTCATCAGGAACACAAAGATGGCTCAGTTGTGTGTTCATCTACTAGACAAAATTAAAAATGACAGATACCATTTCATATCAGAGCATATTGTTGGGATAAAAATGAAAAATTTGACTGCTGTAATCAATTTTAGTATGTTTTTCTATGAGAAACCAAAGATAGAAAAGCAACAATACTCTGAATGCATTTGATTTCAAAATTATTTTGCATTTTTTATGTTTTATTACTTTTGGGTCCTCTTCTACACATACAAAGAGCATTGATATGCTGTGTCAATTATGTCCAGTTGCAATGCATCATCAAACGATATACATGATTTATATATTCAACTTGGCATATTTTATTCTTAAACTCCTTAGGACCAATTGTTAATTGCACTTATTGAAATACCTCTACATGATAGTTTCTAAAGAATTGACATTAGTAGATCAGATACAAACTTTAAGAAAATTAATATCTGCATATGTTAGTACTTGTAAGAATATTTTTTAATAACGGTGTGAATAAAAAAAAAGTATATCAAAGAAGACAACCAATAGCAATTGGGGGAATGTCATTTTTTTTAAGGATATTTGGAGTATCATTGTTTTTAGGCATCTTGCTGGGACTGGTTTTTAGGCACTGCAGCTAAGAACAAAAATAATTATTTAATCTAGGAAAAAAACCCCAAACGTAAATAAACAACAACAACCAAACAAAAATATCCACCAAACAAAACCAACAAGCAGTTACACAGCCAGTGTTTATTGTTTGATTACCAGAGGGGGTGCTATTCCTCTTCATGCACTCTGAAATTGATAGCATGCAATGGTAGAATTTTTTCTACCTTTTCAGTCTAGGAAAAAGGGAAACACTTAGTAATTTGTTTCTAAGACTGGAAAGTTGCTGCTAGGAGTGGGGGTAACTGGAATATTCCCTGGTGCTTTTGAACAAGAATGTGAAAAATCACAGTAGAATTGTTCTCAGTGTGTGAGAACACACTGAGACTTAAAGGATTGTACCCAAATTTCCCTGGAATTCTTTTGGCCATACTGACGCAGTCCCAGGCAATAACTTCATTGTGAGGTTCTTTTCTGGAGGCTTTTTTTTCCATGACCAATTTAGATTCTTTTAACATTCAAATTGATGAAAGGATTGACCTAATATCCATAACATCAAGTCTCAGTATTTAGTCTTAAAATGTAGGCTTAAAAGAAATGTCAGAGTTCATTGAGGCTAGTTTTTTCAAACTGTCAGCTTCTTCCTTGAAATGGAATAACTTTAAATTGTTAGGAAAATATTTGACCGTTTTATACCAAATTAGCCTGTAATACTGGTTATAGTCTCTTTACACTGATATTCTTTGCTCCCACCTGAGAGAAGTCTCTGAAACATGTAGATAGGAATGGATATGCATGTATGTTTTATATATGGAGAAATAACTCTAGATTTTCACCTTTTAAATGCTTTTTTTGAGTATCAAGACTTCCCTCTGCTTGTCATACTTCTTATTGCAGAAACAAATGAGTTGATGACCGAGTATCTGGTTAATATTCACAATTCTTCCTTGCACTGAAAATTGCTAGGAAAAAAAAAAAAAAAAAAGACCTTAAAATAAAATGTTGTATTTTCAGTTGTATCCTTGCATTGTTACATAAGCAACATTTCATCAAATGGTTGGTAGGCTGAATGTTTTGCCTCTTTCATTTTAAACAGTGAGAAAAGCATCTTTGGGAGGTGGCTTGGTATGAATTCTTTTTCATTTGAAACTGTGTGGACCTTCAGAGAGGGAAAGGGAAAGGGTATTTTTTCATTCCCTTTTTTCCCCCCTCCTTTTTTTCCCCCCATGTTACTAATGTAACTACCTCCTTGAGAAGATTTCAAAGTTGTTTCACCCATAGTGCAGTAAAATAGTGAAAGCATCTGGATGAAAGCAGCCCATCCCCCAGGTCACGAGATCTGACTCTGGAGCTGTGTAAAATGTACCAGAAGTTGCATGAGAGAGAACATTCTGAAGACTGTGTATTAAAGCACTGATTCATGTGTTCTGCAGATGCAAGCCAGAGGACATATAAATAGCAAATGGAAACAGCTTCTGTTTCATTGCCTCCAAGATCTTCTCCCATGTTCACTTAGCTGACTCTTGCCTTCAGTTCTGTACTCTGCTTGCATTTTCAATGTATATTGCTGAGCAGCTGAGTGACTTTGTTTGAAAAATTCTGAAAATCCAACACTGAATTTTATTCCAACTTTGATCTAAGTGATCTCAGTGAGTAGTGTCTTTTCCATCTAATCTGGTGTAACAGCTTTTCTTCCAGGTATGTTAAACTGTCAAATTATTCTTTTCGTCTGTCCTTTTCCAGTCTAGATCATTTATACATAGGGTGCCTATAATTTATACTTTGAATGCTGCTTCTGACCCTTAATGCCAGTAACCTTTGCCTCTTCCATCCTGCCGTTTCCTGCCTGGGCTTTGGGACTCAGACTGGCTGTGGTTTCATGGCTCACTCCAGGGCACACGTCCCACTGGCTAGAAGCAGGGTTCTGCTGCGCCAGCAGGGTATGTGCCAGGGCTTTCACTTGTATGTTAATTATGTTTTTAATACACTGCCTTAGCAGGCTGGAAAAGCAGAATCTGACACCTTTGCTCCATTACTGAAACCCTGAATCATGATAATTCCATTAATTTTCATTCCTAATAAGGTGTGTTTGGACTAAAGATGGTATACGAGGTCCAGATTTTAGAATGACTTTTGCATCAGCCAGGCTGCCTTGATCCAAACCAGCCTGAAAGGATGTAAATTATCCATCAACTTATAGTTCATGGTGTAGTAATATGAAAATAGGGATGTTAAAGGGCAGGAAATCTTTAAAGGAGATATGATGATCTGGAAGGGGACGAGTGGCCACTATGAAAGCTCCAGTGCTCCAGCAGGGTTGGAAGGAGGCATTAGCGGCATCATTCAATCTGAATCTTGCAGCCACCGTCGGACCATGTGGATAGCTGATGAACGAGCCGGCAGCTGAACGCTTAGCCGGCTGTGACGACTTTGCACAGAAATAGGAAAATTTATCGCTGGCTTGCCTGCCACGCCAGTGCCGTACTGCCCGCTTTCGGCGGTGCGCCCCTTCCCTGCACCCCCACCTCACCGACAGCCCAACCCTCTCGTCCTCCGGCCCCCCTTCCCGGCACCGAATTTAGGGGCTTGCTGTCGCCAAGCCGGAGCCGTCTATC
>VWZY01013131.1:251376-261797 GCA_013399075.1 Chloroceryle aenea | reverse complement strand
AATGACACTTTAATATATGGTAACATTAATATTTCTGGACAGTGGTGCTGCTAACACAACCTTCTAAGCAGTGCAAAATATTTTGTGCAATAATGCTATCGCAGTGGGTCCGCAACCTGTAATTTGTCTCTCTTAAAGTTACCGCTGCTCCCTTAAGCCTTACCCTTGCGGCGTTGAAGAATCGCGTTTGCTTATCCGAGATAATTACAAAGGGACCCGCAAAATCCAGGCATAGAAAGCTTGCGGCGCATCGTGTGCGTGTTTGTGTGTGACCGTGTGCGTAATACCTACAGTTCTGCTGCTTAACTTACGGGGATAATGCGCAGATGCATTTTAATGGTGATGGCAGGCAGATTCCTTAGCTCAGCTCACATATGTGAACATTTCTGTACAAACAGTATGCCATGTGAAACTGTATGTGAAGAACATTAAGAGTCATATTTGAATAGCAATTTCAGCTGTTCTGGTGGTGGTGGTGGTTTCTTTCGTTTGTTTGCTTGGGTTTTTTTTCCCCCATCTGTAATATTATGTGATAACTGAGGATTGAAACTGCAGAAAAAAAAAGAAAAAAAAAAAAGACTTCTTGCACATTTACCTTTAAGCAGCGACCCAACTTTACTTTGTGTAAAGGGCACTGTAAATAATGCACAGCCAGAAATGAAGCCTCTCTTCACTTCCTCCTAGCCCACCCCCACGGTGTCCTTCTTAATGAACAAAAACTACTGTGTGCCTTTTAGTTCGCACCATGTTTTCACCAATTGCACTGCCAGTGGTCTGGAACTGTTTTTGCAAACAAGGAGCTCCTCAGGGTGACTTCACTAATGTGTATCTTTGAGAATAAGGTAGTCCTGAACCTCTCTGTGTCTGTTTATGTCTGTGTGTGCCTGTGAAAGAGACAGTCTGGTTTGTGTATATGAGTGACAAGATACAAGGACAGGGTACAGAAGCCAATGAAACATGGCAAATGTACACCTCTGCTTGTATTTCTCTGAGTGGGTCTCTGTAACACAGTATATTTCTTTTATTTTAATGTAGTTCATCATTCAGATTAGAGTTTGGGATCAATCCAATTTCATGAGTATCAATGTCCCATTAGATTTTCATGATCAAAACAAACAGGATGGAAAACACAGGTAAAATTATGACTCGAGTTATCACAGGTGATAAAATCACTGTCTCTGTTAAAGGAACAGATTTTATTTTTCATTCCAAAACACTAAGCTTAGCTCCAAAGCTATTTCCAAAGCTGTATTTCTGTGCTGCAATCATATACAGTTGTGTGAAAACATTGAACCCATCCTTCTGCAATAATTGTCCTTCTCCTGGATGAAAGTAAATGTTTGTCTTCAGGGGAAATATTCATTTAAAAGTTTGGCATATGTTTGGCATTTTCCCTCAATGTAAAGGTAAGAAGACTGACTTAGAGAATTACCCAAAGGCTTCCCTAACCTACTCTAACCTACCCTCATTGATTTGACATAAGATTTAATTTCAGACTTTTCTGAAGAAGAGATGGTACTTTATAGTTACTTAATGCAAAATAAGGCGTGGCTTTTTAATTTTTTTTTATTGTGGACCTATTGGAACAATATAATAGTTTTCTTTTGTAGCTGGTTAAAATTGCTAATCGTCTTACTTAAGGACCTCAGTAGATAACTTTGTTTCATTTCTACTTGGAAAAACAGTTAAGCAAACAGGAAAACAAACAAACAAACAAAAACAAAAAAGAAAACAACTCATTTGCTGTTCCCTTCACCCTCTAAAAAATGACAGGAGAAATAGTGTGTCAAACAGCACTTTCCTTTAAACAGGAGCAGATCCAGTGCACAAGTGTGGCTTAGGGGGCACTGTGTTGCTGACAGAACCGTTTACAGATGAGATTCAAAACTAAATTCCTTCCAGGTACTGAGGATCCAATAAGGCTTCACCAGGATAAGAGTGCTGACCCTGTTATTAGGACAAAATGCCAATTGAGGTTTTTATGCTTTGATCTGTTTAATTCCCTAGCTAGTTTAATTTGAGAGCAGCTTTCTTTACTACCTACGTTAAAATTGTTGTTGTCTGGTGTTTTTTCCTGCAGTGCAGAGACTAACTCAGCCACTTTGTTGGTGCATGCTGTGCTAGCTCATGGTAATAGTTCTGGTGAACATATCCAATGTTATAAACCAACTGGGAATAAATTTCTTCAAAATCCCAAGTAAGTGTGTGTGAGTGCATTTTTCCATGCCAGAGAGCTACAGTTGTTACTGTACCAGTACTGACATTCCTGTAGTGCATAACATTTATGTAATTCTCCTCAGGCAACATACGTATTTAAAAGTTACTATTAAAAAATAAATAAATTTTTAAACCCCAAACTTTTTGTCTTCAAACTCAGATTAAATTTAATTGCTGGTTTTAATAAGGACTGGATATTTTATCAACAACTAGAAATAAACACCTTTTTAATGTGTGAGTTACTAGTTCTCAACATGGTTGTGTAGATGACTTCAACCTATATCTCAGGGTGATAAATGAAATTGGAAGGGTATGAAAAATCCTGTTCCACATCTGGAAGCTCCTGCTCTAGTTAAGGACTGCATTTCTGTTAATACAAATGGTGCTGAAAATTGTTGGTGTTATCAGATTGAATCAAACCAGCTAAATACCAGTGAGTCATCTTTTCCCTACAGATGAACTGGAGCTCTTGCTTGGACAGTTAACAGCTAGTTTGCTCTGGCAGACCTGTCTAGCAAAGGGGCCTAAGCTAAATTAGCCCTCATGGTGCAGGGTCTGGTTGTAAACAAAGCAAAATAAAAGTAGCAGCTGACAGGAAGGGGGAGAAAAGACTTAGCAAAATAAACCATCCCAAACCAATATAAAGTGTTTCTATTCATAGAAATGATTCTGATAATCTTCTCCTAGAGGAAGAAGATGCCCATACAAAGGTCATAATCAGAAGTAATAAGAAAACTCCACAATTACGTACAAAGGTTCATATAATCCAGCACATAAATCTCACTAGCATTTATTATAGTAGAAAACTTATTTTCCTTGGTTAACAGTGTTCTAGTTTAAAGAGAGTACAGTCCAGTCATAAATCAAGGTAAAGTCCTTTAGTTTCACCGCTTACATGATGGACAATCTTAGACAAGTCCCTGAAGCACTCTGTAACTTCATGTGTGACATGAACACTGTGCAGTAATTGCAGAATATTGCATAATATTGTTTTAAAGAAATATTGCAGAGACTAATGCTGAAGTTGTTGGCGTCTCCGTAACTCTGTAAATAGGCTTTAATTATCAACACAATTTTGTTCTCCATTTCCAGCAAAAGAATCTATATGGAATTAGAAAATTCAGTCCAAGAACTAAAGTAAAATTCTTAAGAAACTCCTGAATTGGGAGCAGAAAATATCATGTCTTCCCTAAGAAAGAAGGAAGACTGTGAGAATGAGATTATTTTTTCCCCCAAACCCAGTCTTTATCAGACAAACTACTGAGATATTTTAAATAATGCACCATTACTTTTTTGGACTGGTTTTAAAATGCAGAGGGTGAATCAATAGGAATTTAAATTAAACCAGTTGGGGATTTGAAGGAAATGAGGTGACGCTTGGTACAGTTGCCACTCCCTTCAAATCCCTCAAGTTTCATGTATAAACCCAATCTCCTATTTGAGTGTTGGGTTTTTTTTTGGGGGGGGAAGGGAGTTGTTGGTTTAGGTTTGTTTTTTGGTTTTCTTTTAAATAATGCCTTTGTGCATTGTGCATAAACAGAACAACGTAGCCGTGTAGCTCTGTAAATAACTGATAAGCATCTTGGTAGTGTTTGCACATCTGCAGTTTATGTCTACTGAAAATACATTGAGCAGATGTCCGAGGCCTGTAAGAATCATGATGGCAACTGCCATTTATATTTTTATGAAATTTCTTCAAACCTGAGCAGAGTTAAGGCTGGGTTTGTTATCACAGAAAAGGCAAAGCATTACTATACAATTGCAAACTTGACTTCCCACTTGTTATGAAACTGTTTTATTCTTTTAAGCAAATATCCTTGCAAAGGGTAATATATTTAGGTCATGGACATCTTTTTTTATCCTCACTCCACCTTACCTAGGCTTCGGTATAATTTATCTAATGCTTATATGGACAAGGTTTAAAGACTGTTTGTGAAGTGTTTTATGAAAATACCCAAGCTAGCTCAGGTACTTGTTATATTTCTACTGTAGGACTCTAGTGACCTGTGAGATATTTTTTGGTCTGTGTAGTAGTGCACAGTCTGTAATGTTGAATCCTGAAAATACTTTACAAGGGTGATCAGTCACATTTTCTTGACTTAGCAGATGGGAGGACTGAGATGGTAGGACAGGCCTGCTTTTTATTAGGATACTCTGCTGGAGGTGAAATTGAGGACTGCTGTGTCCTTTTCTGGTTCCTCTGTCATCTGGGTGAGGTGGACAGGGCATCGCAAATCAGCCAGATTCAGGTTATTCATGAGCTTTGGTCATGTATTACATTTGAATTGTTTTGAACTGTGCTGTGGAGAAACCTGCTTCTGCTTGCTAGTGACACAGATAACTTGAACTGAAGTGTATGCCTAAATGGAAGTGGTCTAAATACTACCCATCATGTCTTCTTCCCATACAGTTCCAGTTGAAAACAATGAACTCTCTATTTGTTTGACTCCCTGCTTTGGTATTTCCAGGTGTATCATAAAATCACAGAATGGTGTGGGTTGGAAGGAACCTTTAAAGATCATCTAATCCAATCTTCTGCCATGGACAGTGACATCTTTCACCAGATTAGGTTGCTCAGAGCTCCACCCACTCTGACCTTGAACACTTACAATAATGGGACATCCACAGCTTCTCTGGGTAACCCATTCCAGAGTCTCCATTATGCACTGTATTGCTTCATAGCTAATTGTCATTAAACTTACACAGCCAAAGCTGGGCATGCACATGCGGTTACAGACACGCACACATATTCTTCGGGGAGGTACAAAGAAATGGTAATCAGCTTTTTTTAAAAAAAATCTTGCTTGATACTGTTAAAAGCATGTATAAGTTACTGATCACATTGTGTGGCCGTACAATGAACTATTCTTTGGTCCAAGCGTGCTTATTTTCATGGATGGGAATGTATATTTCCATAATTATATTAAATCATTTATTTTTAATAATATTATGTGATTACACCACTTAAGCAAATGAGTAATACATCGTTATACCAAAGTTAAACATTTGGATTTGAATTCTGTTTAATTCATACTTTACTCTTACTGGGTGGTGGGGAGAGCTGTGAATGAAAATCTTTTGGTCCAAAAGACTATGCCTTTCATTATCAATAATTATGCTGTGCCCAGAGGAAAAATTTTTGTTCTGTCTTTGCCTTGAAAACATTATTTCTCCATAGAGCAGCTGGTAGAATAAAGCTTAAGATGACACTTGCAATTGGGGCAGGGGGTGAAATTCTACAGGCTTGGATTTCTGGCTAGGATTTGATTGAATTTAATATTCTGTTGTTGATGGTAGTCAAACTGATAGGATAAATAATAAATAAAAAAATTAAAATAAAAGCAACATCAAGATCATCTCTAGTAGGAGGGCAAGCATTTGAAATATTCAGAACCAGGTGTGAGTCCCTGTCCCAGTGAATCCTGTTCAGTAGAGAACCTTCCTATAATTAGTAAAAAATTTAATGGCTTAGCAATGGTGGAAGGGCAGGAAAAGCCTTGTTAATTGTAAGGGTGTTGGAGCGTTTGTGCATATTTGAAGGCAAAAGTAGCTGCTAAAAGGCTCCTTGAGTTCAATAGGGAGAAAGATTTCACTTGACCGTAAGAAGGTAATTTTAACACTTATGCATTGTATTAGCACCTGGGAACTGCTGACTCTTCTAAGTGTAAAATCTTGGCTTTCAGTAAAGGTGAAATAAAACTAGGGCATATAAGCAGCACTATAGCATGGCAGCTATAACTGCCCATGGGAACTGGCAATGTTTAAAAATAAAAAGGAAACTAATTTATGTCTGGATTACAGTCCTCAATCACTATTTCTTTTATGTTTTACATTTTGTTCTTTCTAATAAATAATATGTCTTGTTACTGGAGTCATAAGAAGAAAGCTATACTTCATTTATTACATGCAATTTCCACACACTTCGCTGATGAAGAATATTTGCTGTTCATTAAAGCATGAATTCTTGCATTCATATTAGGAAATCCAAGCTGAGTGTTATTATCTTGCCTATTCAGCCTAGGGAGTTCTTAAATATTTTTGTATGTGCATGACAGAAGGTGTAAAACAATCAGTTCATTTAGCATTGTATGTTAAGTTTTGCCTTTTGTTTGTTTTGTTTTGGTGTTTTGGTGTTTTTTTCAATTGTGAACCATCTAAGACTTCTTTTAGAAAACCACTGAAGAAATGTAATGTACGTTCTTACACTCATTCATTTTCAATGAATGCACAACTAACACTTTGAAAACCAATGTAGCTTTGTATTAGAAACCCTTCCAAGTGTTTTTGGAAAGTGGTAAGACAATCTGCAAGCAAACATATGTTTTCAAGTGGTGCTCAACATTTCTAGCTGGTTGAGTTTCTTCCAATGTCAGGCAAAGACTGCTAGGTATTCACAGTACAAGTGAGTCATACAAGGTCTAGTATTTTTTTCTAAATAAACTGGATTTTTTTGTTAGTCAGTATATTCTCGGGACTCCTATCCTGGGCATAAGATTCTCAGTGTATTAACATAGTGCGTTCTGCAGAATTGCCACAGGGAGCAGTGTGGTGGGAAGGTGGTGGCTGTTCCTGGAGCAGATGATGTCACCTGATGCCAGAAGTACATTCAAGTGGCAGCAACCTCTTTCCCCCTGTTTATCAGGGGCAAGCCTGTTATGGGTATACAGGATGGGTGTGAGCAAGTCCCCAGTGCTGATGAAATACACTGGATCAGTCCCTGGCTTGCTGCTCGGACATTACCATATTGGCCTGGCGGTGAGTGTGGCTTTTGTCCTGTAATTTGGATGCTCTAAGTATAGAGGGTTTAGAGGGAGCGAGGCTGTTACAGGAATATTGTTCTGGAGAAGGCCTTTCTGTTTCTCATATCCATCTCAAACAACTGCATATGCTATTACCAAGCAGTTTTTATACAGTGGAACACGTAACGTTGGGGACCTCTTGACCTCATAAGGAGGAGTAAGTATATGCATGTTACCAGAGATGCAAGCCTCTGAGAACACAGAGGAGCTTATGGAGAATTTATGTAAGATGACTCAGGCAACATCTTGATGCTTTTTTTCTGTAGGGCTTGCCGTGTTTTGTTTGTTTTTTTAGGTTCATTTTCTGACAGATCAGAGAGCTTTGTCATTCATTCGATGATCAGAGGACTGGAAGACCTGCCATATGAAGAAAGGATGAGCAGACTGGGTTTGTTCAGCCTTGAGAAGAAAAGGCTTAGGGAAGACCTTATTAGCATGTACCAGTACATAAAATGGGGCTACCAAGAAGATAAGAGACTCACTTTTTACAAGGAGTCACATGAAAAAGACAAGGGGTAATGGGTACAAGTTACTCCTGGGGAGACTCTGATTGGACTCCAGAAGAAGATTTTTCAGCTTGAGAACAATTAGACATGGGAATAATCTCCCAAGGGAAGTGGTGGATTCCCATACACCGGACAGTGTTAAGACTCAGCTTAACAGGGTGCTGGGCCATTTAATTTAAACTATATATATTGCATATATATAGTTTACCTTAGAAGGTTAGGCTAGATGATCCTTCAGGTCCCTTCCAACCTGGTATTCTCTGATTTCATATGAAGATTTGGCAAGTTTCAGATCTAATGCAGTGAAAATGGGGGAATCAACAGGCTGGATGTGGGGGAAAAAAAAATAGGGCACCTTTTTTTCAATAAACTTTCTTTAGACATGAGGCAGATGAATGGAAAAGATGACCAGAGGAATTTTCCTTTATACAGGCCTTTGAGAAGTAGCCTTCTGGACAGAAACCTATTCAGGGGTTTGTAAAAACCTCTCAAGCAAAGCCAGCAGGAAGAGCTTTGTTGACTATGTAGCTTTGCATTATGACTTGAAGGCTGATGAACTTGAGCTGTTCCAGACTATGTAAGTGTGGAGCAGCGAGGGAAGACGCGGTCAATCAATGTGATTGGCAGGCAAAACTCCGTTTATTAGCTATCAGCGCAGTACTTTTATATGGTCACCTCATTAATAGTCACACTTGTCCATCCTCTATTGGTTCAATCCACAGGGTCTCTTAGCATAACCCAACCCCTCTCACGGTAACAGAAACCCGTTAGACCCTCATTCCACAATATTCTATTATTGTACAACTTATCAGCTCAAGGTCATGCTGTGTCTGTTCCTTGCAAGGATTGCTGCTGAGCTTAACAGCTTGCTTCAGATGATACTTCTCTTAAAGGTACATGACCCTTGTCTTTTAGCCATTCTACAACATGTAAGGTCAGATGAGGACTGATTTCCTAAAGCTATTAATGCCCACTGTGCTACTGAAGTCAGTTTGGCTTGTGTTGTTACACTATTATAGTGTGCTTGGTCAGATATACAATGTCATGTCAACATGCCTATATGTTTCCTACCTTTGAACTGAGTTGGGAGAAGCTCCTACTTATCCTTTATTTTTTTGAAGAGAAAAAAGGTATAACATTGTTGGAATGCAATGAGTTTACTCCACAGGACCATTGTGTGATAATTATTGTTCATTACATTATAATGAGCACTTGCTCTATTCATTGTGGAGTTTATTATATTTTAATGAGTGTTGTGACTACCCTGCAGAGCAAAACTCAAGAATGTCCCCATGCACATGGCTTATATAAATGGATGTGTTACATGTTTTGGGACTTGAGTACGTGTACTTACTTGCAATATATAGCTGTAAATCTGCTTAAATAACAGAGTATTACTTTTCTTAACTTTGCTGAAATCCAAAAGTGTGGATGCTTCTATACTTAGAATTCATATTTCATATCAGGTGAAAGATGAGTCATTTTATTAAGATACTCTTGTATTAAAGGACAGCTTGTAAGTATTTTGTGTAGGACTTCAAGATACTCAGAAAAATTAAAAGTTCGTGAATTACTGTAATTTGGTACATGACCCCCCTCCAAATCTACAGCTTCCAGATTCACATTTAGGTTTTTTTAGTAAACATTTATGTAATGTTATGGCATCTGTAAACTAAGGAAACAAAGTTGAAAAGGTAATTCGCTTTCATCTTATCATAGAATCATAGAATGGTTTGGTTTGGAAGGGACCTTAAAGATCATCTAGTTCTGACCCCCATGCCATGGCAGGGGCACCTTCCACTAGATCAGGTTGCTCAAGGCTCCATCCAACCTGGATTTGAAAACATCCAGTGATGGTCTTCTGAGGGTTCTCATCATTTTGGCATCATTGTACTCAAGAAAAGGAGAACTAGAAACTGAATGCCATGCAAATTGATTTCTAGACAAGGTCTTAAGCCTGTCATTCTGCCTAGTCAATCTTTGCAGATTGCTGCTAATCTTGCTGTGACACCAAATCTTTTGATAATGACATTTCTGTAATGTCCACATAAAGTGTTGGTCACAAAGGGAAACATTTTTCTCTTCTCTGTCCTCTTTTGATGTTGCCACATAAGCAGCTTCAAAACAAGAGACACAGAAAAATACTCTTCTATCAACATTCAGACTAATTTTCCAATGTGGCAAAATCGTTTATCCTTTAACATAAAGATCACCTTAATTTTCATATTTTAAAACCAGCATTCTTAGCAGATTCAGGATGATAGATTGCTCTTTAATCAAAGCATACTTTTATTTTTTGTACCCTTCCTCTACTGCGTCATTTTTATTTGAACATCTTTCACTGTACACAGAGACTTGCAAGCAGGAATTTACCAAACTCTGAGTTCACAGCAATTATTTATTGGCTAATACAAACAGTGGATAGGTAAGGTTAACCTGCTTCTAGGCAGAACATTATAATGTGTACTAACTCTGATGTGGGGTCCTGCTGAGTCCCTGTGCACCACACAGTTACCACTTAGGTGAGGAATGTAAACCTCTGTTGCTCATAAGGATGGGGCAGTCGTTGTTCTTGCTGAGTTGTTGTCTTCTCAGCTCCCCTTTTTTTTTCCTTGTGTCTTTCTCCTTTTTCATAGAATCATAGAATGGTAGGGGTTGGAAGAGACTTCTGGATATCACCGAGTCCAACCCCCCTGTGCAGGAGTACCTAGGGCAGGCCATACAGGAACATACCGGTATCAGAGAGGGTTTGAAAGTCTCTAGAGAACGAGATTCCACAATCTCTCTGAGAAGCCAGGGCTCCGTAATCATTACAGTGAAGATTTTTTTTTCTTATGTTAAGGTGGAACTTGCTGTGTTTCACCTTGCTGCCATTACCTCTTGTCCTATCACAGGGCAC
>VWZY01013131.1:232893-248338 GCA_013399075.1 Chloroceryle aenea | reverse complement strand
AAGCAGTTTTCTTCTTGCTATGAGGACTAAATGAATTCTGTATTTCAAGCCTTTCCCTGAACTGAGGGAAAGAGCTCTACTAACCAGACTAATTTTTCAGCACTTTAAAGATGTTTAGTGGACAACATTACTTTGTTTTATAGTATGGTCCAATTGCAAGTTATCAGATTTTTATTTAGGTTTGGATTTTTTTCTTGTCAGCTTACCGTAAAATAACTGGTTTGTTTATACCTGTTACTTGTTCTCATGCAGATATTTCCTTTGCCTCTGTTCCTTAATGCATAAACACATCCTTTCATTTTTATTAGCTTACTCTGCAAGGTGTAAATAACTATAACAAATACACTGTTCCTGTGTGAGACATCTCAAAAATATTGTTATTGAGTAGAGTCCCAAAGGCCCTGTGAGACTGGCATCTTAACATTTATTCAGTCTGATCCTCTACAGTTTGCACTTTTTCAGTTCGAAAGACCACATAATTCTCTACTGCCTAAAGGCCCAAGAGATTAGCTTTTCTCACAAGCAAAATGAATAGGTATTTTCAGCTTCCTCCATTTTGTTTAAAGTTTGTCTTTGAAAGCTTAGCTTGATGAATTTGAGATTTCCTTTGGGCACATACCTATTTATTTCCATTACTTATACTTTAAGGTTGTACTTCTCACTTCTCATTGCTCAAGTGCAGTAGAGGGTTATTGAGCAATTCTTTCTTGGGTAGCTCCGACAGACTGCAGTAGTAATTTTTCTTTTGAAGACCTTTTTGTACCTAAAGTGGCTTGTGATATCTTTGATGTTGCCTAATTGGAATCTCAGAAGTGAAAAAATAACTAACCAAATGAAAAGGTGAGCTGTGTGCCTAAGGACGTACAGAATCTTATTTTGCTTTTGATTGTTCGTCTATTCTTACACCTTATGTCAGGTTTACCCTCTAATACCATTGCTTTATTTATCCTTATCACCTGTTCCAGGATTTGAGACTCTCAATTACCTGTCTCCCACACCTTGAACAGAAGGTCCTACATTTGCATTTGTCTTTATGGTCTCTCTGAATCTTTCTCAAAACTTTTTTTTAGTGTCTTTCCTTTCTTGAAAGGTTATTTTTCATTCTGTCTCATTTACTTGTCTGACCTAGTTTAGGTGTAAGTTTCTTAGACAAGACTATCTGTCTTAAAACTCCCTGTAAATATTGTTCACACGAACAGCTCGGCAGAAGTCCTGCACCTGGTTTGGCATTATCCAGTGCAACACTACAGCCCATCTGCCAGCAGTCCCACAGAAAAGAGTATGGGGGGGGGATCGGGTGGACAGTGAATTGCAGGTGAGGCAGCCATGCACCCTTGCAGAAAGGAAGGCTTTCCAATGGTTGGGCGCAGCCAGTGGGTCGTGGTGGTGTTTTCTTCCCTTCCATTGCAGCAGGACAGCTATGCCCAGTTTGCAGTGCTCCAAAACAGGAAAGAGGTAAAGAAAATGCACAGTGTTGACTGGCAGGCCCCTGAGGTGCTGGAGGATCTCTTTTGCCAGGAGATGAAACAGAAGACACCACAGGGAGCTGGTTTCAGGAACAATAGAAGAGCTAGTCTCTCCTGGGAGGTGCACAGAAACAAGGTAGGGGACAGTGGTCACAAGTGGCAATGAAGGAAACTCCAATGGATGTAAGGTGGCAGCATTTCATAGGGAGCGAGGGTAAGCACTGGGACAGGTTGCTTAGAGAGGGACCTCCATCTCTGGAGGTTTTTAAAACTTACCCGGACAAGGCCCTAAAGCAACCCAACCTAACTTGGAAGTTAGCCTTGGGGAGGAGTCTGGATTAGATGGTCTCCAAAAGTTCCTTTCTGCCTACATTTTTGCTTTTATTCTTTTTGCAGTTTGCTTACTTCATAATTTGCTATGATTTCACAGGGATCAAATCCAATTCTGAGTCTTTAGTAATGTAATTCTTTAATAGTCTTGACATGGGAATGTATTGGATCTATTCAGTGCTCATTTCTAGTCACTTTGTATGTGAATGTCCATTACAAAGTTCTGGAATTAGAGAAAGTGGATTAGAGAATTAGACCTACTTGTGAAGGATACTTTTTACCTGAATTTATTATAAAGCCAAGTTCCCTTCTTTCACAAATACATATTTTTATAGAGAGTTAAGAGTATTTGTGGAGAGGTAAGAGCATTGCCGAATGGAAAAAATCTAGACTTGGAGCCACAGGAAGGATAAGTAGGGCTCGCTTGTCATGATGGCAAGAGCAGAATAGGTTTATAGAGTGTGACGTCTTTAAGGCCAAAGGAGAAGATGAACCTGTGAAGGTGAAACAAAATGTTTATGGCACCTCGCAGTAAGATACAGAAAATAGAGTCTGATTACCAGGAATACCGAAGATTTATTTAGCACCGGAGTAGTATCTGAAGTGAAGAAGTTAAAGCATCATGAAGCAAATTTCCTTCGATGGACAACAGAGCATTCTAGAAAATAACAATGAGAAAAAAAATTCTCTGTGTGCTGAAAATATTACCTTAGTTTCTAAGATAACCCTCTTATTTACTAGGGTGGAATTTCAAGTCCTTCTTTTGATTTTTCTGAGATTAAAATTATTTTTTTTCTTGTTGAGTGGCATGCCACTACAAATAAGAATGTTAATTTGTAGCATGGCCTGGCAGAAAATACTAATCTGTAGTACTTTTCTCTGTGGGTTGGAGCCTAGATGGCATTAAGCAAAAGGAAGCACCAATGGCTCTGAAGGGTTGAGTCTACTGCTTCACTTCTGTGTATGTTTAATATTTTCCTAATTTCCATTGCAGCTGCATTTGATAATCCTAAGTAAATGGTATGTGTGTAGCGCATCGTGCAACCTTTGGAGAAATCTCAAACAACCTTATTATTAACATCCCCCAGCATATGCTAAATTATGTGGGGAAAATAGAGGTTTCCTGCAGATGTACACAGAAAATGTAGACATTACATTAACCAAGTTACCATCTTTTTCATTATTTGTGATTTTTTCAAGAAGAATGATACCATGTTATGCTTAGCTGCTTTAATTCTGTGAGAGTGTTATTAACATGACAGTATTTTAAAATTATTTTGCTATGTTGATTTTGTCCTTTAGTATTTATGTTTTAAATTTTCTTTCTCTGGAATGTGAAACCTGTTCTTAGGCAAGGAACAGCTCAGTATCATCTTAGTGAGATTGCTTTCTGTTATGATTTGCATGGACTACTGTATTTCATCTTCTCCCAAACAGTGTTGAATGTATCAGCTGGCACCTGATGGAATAGTAATTGAGTTCAACTGGTAGCTCTGGCCAGCTACTTCAAAATAATCAAATGTTTCTTTTTCTTACAAGTGGGAATAATACTGTATCATTTTTTGCTGTTCCAATGTCTCCTCGAACACCTACATTTTTTTCTACTTTTTGAATGATAAGGGGTAATTTGGACACTTGTTTTTTTTTTTCTTCACAGCATAGAAATCAAATGACAGTGTGTTCTATCCAGACAGAAATTATGGAAGTAGCTACTTTACCTTTTTCTTTCTTTTCCATGGAAGCAGTGTGTCCTGGTTGAGCGAGAACAGAGCTGGTTCTGTTCAGTGATTTTTCTTTTCAGCTCAGTTCTTCTAACTCACTGCAGTCTGAACTTAGCAGCCTGTTTGCACAGGCAGTGTCTGCTGCTGGCAGTGATAACACCCCATGGTCAGAGTTACTACCAAGGAGTGGGGTGCAGACCAAGGCCACTGCTGGATCTTGTGTAACACATTGGGGGTGCAGGAGAGTGAAAGGCTGCACCTGCAGGGAAGATTGGACAGGGCAGGTGACCCCAAACTGACCAACAAGGGATTCCAGCCCATAGACGACATATTTGGTGTAAAGCTGAGTGATCTGGAGGGTCTGTAGCATTTCACCCCTCTTGGACAGCTTTGCCAGCCTTGCTCGGCTTGCCTCAGGTCCTCTTTCAGTTTCTTCCTCAGAGTATCCAAGGAGGACTCCATTCTGCCCTCGATCCCAGCTGGTGTATTCCTGAATCCAGTACCAGAATCCAGCTCCTGAACACAGCTCCCATCCACTGCGGGGCCCAGTCTGGGACCCCCTGGTGCCTGCTCCACAGCATCAGTGGTGATGGTGATGTAATCACCATCAGGGAGGTTGGGTGCAATAATGGTTTTGTATATATTTGTACATATTCTAGTTTTATGATTATTATTTTCATTCTCATTCAAGCTGCTCTAGTTTCCTTTTCTAATCGCTGAGTCTCTCTCCCTTATTCCCTTTCTCTTCCCCTCTGGGAAGGGAGAGGGGATAACAGAGAGTGACTGTTACAGGTCTAAGGGGCCACCCTGACCCTAAACTCTGACACATTGTGTCATCTTTTTGAATTTATTACAGATTGCTGACCACAGAGAAAGAAAACATGTCATACCTCTAGTGCTTATTGGTGACTACCTGTCTTTTTTATTTTGAAGGGTTAAAGATGCAGAGTTGTCATCACAGTAATACTGCTTTACACATGCCTTTGCTATTCCCACCTCACATTTATTATCTCTTACACAGAACCAGGCCCACAAACACCTAATCCAGCTACTGAAAAGGGACTAAATTAAATTAATAGTTCCCATACTATCTCAGTAAGATCTTTTTTGTTTTGTTTTGTTTTGTTTTGTTTTTCCAATTTTAGGTGTTGTGAAATGAGCAGAGAATTTATTTGAAGTAAGTGGAGTGGTGAAGCACATCCTTCTGGCTAAAGCATTGGTCTGGAGCCCAAGAAGAAGTGAATTCACTATTCCCTTACTTGTTGTAACAGAGCAGCTTTTAGCTTATGTAGCAGGCAACATTTACTTGCATTTAATATTTGATCTTTGTTAGATATGTATCCAAGTGATCTAAACCACTGTCTGATTTTTACCACTGGGTCTGTGGGACTTGACAACAAATGGGCTCTTAAGAGATGGGCTTTACATGTACCCAACCCATAATCTCTGGAGCCAGCTGTTGTTGACATAAGATGACTGAGGAAGGGGAAGAATCAGGAAGCCCCAAGACAGAAGGGTCTGGTCTGTCTCAGTCCCTTAAGGACCCTACACACAGCACCTTGTCTCAGTTGCAGAGTAAAGGTAGTTCAGTAACCACTTCATGTCAGCTATTTCCTTGAATGGATGTGGCCAGTCCAGAATAAGTTTTATCCTGTAGGGATACAGTTTTATTAAATGCTACCACCTGCCCTGTGAGAGCCACCCAGTTTTATATTTTTATTGGGTTTGGCTATTTTGTAAATGTAAAATAGTATAGAAAACTGAAGACTTTTGTTCTCTTTTTTTAGTTCTATAAGACAGCGTTTTTCTTAAAGCCATAGCCAATCACCAATAGACTTTACTGTTGTGTCTGTGGTATTCTGCCTTTTCTTCCTCCCATGTATCTTCCACAACTTTAAGGTTGTGGTCTGAAATGCTGTTTTGATTGCCACTGAGCTAGGTGGGAAGATTACAACTGTGAGCATTCCTCAGCTGCTCTTCACTACATCCTCCAAAAGTTATTATATCCTCCTCTCTGACAGTAGAATTGAATATGTAGCCTCTCCTCAACTCCTCTCTGTCAAATAACTTGCACTTAAAACCAAATTTTTATCCAATATTAAATATTTTGTCTGGCACCACAACTGGCTATGCAGGCAGGTAAACTGGTGGATCTATGGAAGACATAGGAACTGCGCTGCTTGTATCTCACCATGTTATTATTTTGGCTACTATTAATAAGAGACCTTTTAATTTACATTCATCATTTATGTAGTGATTTTCTGTAGATCTGGAAAGTAGTATATGGTTTGTATACATAGTTCCCATGTTCTAACAGGCCTAGAGTTGATTCATTAAACAATGAAATAGAGCTGAGTTTGTAGACAGACATAACCCGTCTGGTTATTAGGGAAAAAAAAAAAAAAAGTTTATGGCTTAGTAAGTGCACTTTTGAGAGAGTGTTCCACTTTCATTTTGTCAGTAGATACTGGTAACTGCTTGGAGCTGATAAAATCATAGGTGATTTCTTTCATGGATCAGATCAGGTTTGTGCCTTAGCTACAGCACTGCTTATTTTTGTTCTTAGTTTACAGTTTTTCAGAACAGAAATATTTTGCAGTCACTGTAATCACAGAAAGTTTAATATACAGATCAAGTTAAGTTTCCTAACAGATAACTTTTGTTAAGAAAATCTCAAAGTGGATAGTGTTACTGAAAATTGTAGAAGTTTAAGATCTAGACATCTTTCTCTGCTTTGCTTCCACAGATTCTTAACTTTATGTAGCGTGACTCATTTTGTTCCAGTGGTAGGACAACATGGTCTGTAATACTTGGAATCAAGATAAATCTGCAGAGAATTGGAATTGAGTAACCTGCTGTCAAGTAGGTGACAAAGTCTGAAAGAGCATCTAAGCCTCAATGTTGTAGGTTCTTACAGTATCCGTGACATATTTGACATGATATGGGAAGGTTTGGTTGTTAAATGTACAAAATTACCCACAAAGCATGACCAAGATAAAAGGCACATGGAGTAGAAGGTCATATTCTCTTCTCAGATTGATGTTTCTTGGGCTGTAGGTGATTTAGCAACTAAAGCTAGTAGAAAGATATTTTTTTGTGAAAATCTTTGATTTTTTTTTTTTCCCCAGGGACATCTTTTTGTTGTTACATCTTTAGGAGAAATTTTTTTTTTTTTCCTTTTTCTGTTATCACAGATCCTGAAGTTGCTGATTACTATTGTAGGCTAACCTTGTCTAACAAAGTTACATCTGAAAAAGTGAAATAGTGCTTCAAGTAATGCCAAAGCATGAAAATGTAAGATGTGAAAAAACCTCTTTGAATTGGTTAAAAGTTCTTTTCGAGACTGCATAAGTGATGGGGAAAGAGGTTAGGTCTACTGGGTCCAACACCAATATACAGTTAGGCTGTGCAAACTAGCAGTACTCTGCAATGACAGAATTTTGTCTGAGAAATCATCCAATTATATAGCAAAAGTCTAAAGCAAGTCAGCTGGCTGTAGTTCAGATTTAGCCTTTTCATAAAGAGGTTAAGAATTTTGTCTTTTACAAGTGCATTTATAATTGCTTTTAAGGTTGCTGGGGTTTTGCGGGTTTCATTTTGTTTTGGTTTTATTTTAAGAACCAAACTGAAAAAAAGAGACAGTTTTCCTGAGTGTGTTGCCCTGGCCCAGGATTGCAGGTTACCGCAAGCAAGGATTTCTAGCTCACTCTCTAGATTTTCAGAGGTGAAAGACTCCATGTAGACTAGTTTCAGAGCTTGTATGAAAACAATAGTTGAGGGGAAAAAAGGTCTTCCAGTGATGATTGAGAGGTTGCTTATGTATTTGCAAAACACTCAACAATATTTGGGACATAAAAAGAGGTTTTTACACTTGTGTAGAAGCTCTGAATGCTTAAACAAATGGCAAAGTTCTTAGTCATCATTTTTTGGTCCAAGAGAATAAGGAAGAATGTAACTTACTATATTAGAACTTAGGTTGTACTGGGTGTGTTTCAGCATTCCTGGGAAGTGGGATATTTTGAAGAAAAACAAATGTCCTTATTAAGATTGGCACTGCAGGAAATTCAAAGTCCCCAAATTCCTGAAATCTGGTGCTGTGTGAGGAGCAAAAAAGAGAAGTGTATCTCAAAATTTGAAATTAGTGAATAATATAGAAAATATTTAATAATTAATCTAATTGCTCATTTAATCTAATATGTGTTATACTGTATCAGTAATGGCAACTAAGTAATCAAAGAAAGAAAAGAATGAAAATGAACCTCAGTACATACTCTCACCACTGAAAAAAAAGCAATTGAAGATATGTAAGAATTCTTTTATTAGTGCTTTAGACTCAGTAAATATTTCTTGATTTGGCTGCATTATATATCTATTTTTTGGTTTATATTGTTTTAATCATAAATGCAAAAAATACTCTTTGTTGTCAGTAATAAACTTCTGACATGGTGTTGCAGTTATTTCAGTTAAAATTTTTAGAGTAGGCCTTAGCACCTGCTATAACAAGCTTTTCCAGGGGAAAGACCAACAAAACAAAAATAAAAACAGCAAACCAAACCCAAAAGCACCTGTTGAAGATGTAAAAAAAAATAAATAATGATTAGCGATCTGATGACACATTTAAGTATTACAATGATAATTCTTAAATTATACATTTCCATCTTTATTGTGCTGATTAAGTCAGACCAATGCATGGTTAGAAATGTTACAGAGAGGAGTATAGAACTGGGAGATTATTTTTTTCAACAGTCATCAATTTATGTTTTCAAGTAATTAGCACCCACCATTGTCTTTAAGATTTAAAAAATTTCCCATTAAGATAGTAAATATGGGTGATTTTCATTCTAAAGGGGTTAGATATTTCTGAATAAGGAATTTCACCTAATACTGTAGAATGCACAAAATGTAGAATGATTTCCAAGTCAGAGGTATATTGTATTTTATAGCTCTGTAGTCAATAGATCTTAGTTCATGATTAAATAAGGTTCACTTATAAATAATGTTGGCTGTGGACCTTCTTATTGATTATTTCCATTTTATGAAAGGAAAGAAACAACTGATGGGTAAAAAGATGACTATTTCAGATGAGCCTGACTATTTCAGATGAGGCAGCAGCCACCTGTCTCAGCTCACTCAGCTGTTGTCGTGCTGCTGTGATACAGTTCAGTAGCATATGGCAACACTTCTGTAATCTTAAGCAGTGTTTGCTCATCATATGGATTTACTCCACCACATAAATGACCAGAATATGGAAAGAAAAGCAGACAACATTTATATAATGAAGTTATTCAGATGTTTGATACATACTACTGTGAATTGCAATGGTTTATGACGTTTCCTACCTCTCTGCTTAAATGGAAGTCATAAATACAGTTCTTTTGCATTACATACTATACAGCCAAAGAAAGGCATTTTAAATTGTACCTTGCCTTCATTTTTGAAGAGCGAGAAGCATTTTAAATCATTCCTAGTTGATGTTTGGAAATACCTAAATTCAATCAGTTACCTCTTAACCACTTTGTTACCTAAACTACAAAACATACCGCATTTGCAGTTGACTGCACCTTCTCAAGAGCATGGTGACGTGTTCACGGATCTAAACCCTGTGCTTTTTAAAAGTTGTAGATAATGTGTTTTTGGTTTTAGATTCCGTGTGTACTTGAACTGTTAGACATTTAAAAAATTTTTAGTTCATCTTACTGTAAAAAAAAGATGTATTTTAATATACAAAGTAAGATTTTAATTTTGTGGTTTGAGGCTAATTTGTTCCAGATGATGCAGTCGGGTATCCGTCATTCAGAGTCATCTCTATTAACCACTATACATTTGTTCATATGTTTTGGCTTCTGAAGCTGATTTTAGTATGACTTAAAGTTTTCTTTGTTAATACAATTTCTGTTTTCCTCATTGCCTAATTATCTTACATGTTGTCAGTAAGGTCATCCTATTGATCAGGATGGTAGACCTGTAAAGTGCGTAGATTTTCTCAGCCCTATTGATTGCTGTTGATGAAGAACAATCTAGTCTGTTTATATGTGGTACATTTCCCATATATATAAAGCATATCTTTTTTTGGTAAATACCATATGGAAAGGTGTTGACATTCCATGTCATCCCTTATCTGTTTTTACCGCAAAATGGCGTCCGACATGCAGTATTTCTGTACACATAAAAGGACATAAAATAAGCACACAGTCTGCACTATTCCAGTAGTTCAGCAAGTGTCCATTTGTGCAAGTATGCCTATAAGTGGTCACTTCAGTTGTATGTTTTACTTGATTAATTCTTTTTTTTTTTCTTGAGAGGAAATACTGGTCAGCTTTGAAGTGGCTTTATGATATAACTATAGCAATGTAAAGCTTTTATTATAGATTCATGTTTAAAAATGTTAGTCGTGGCAATGGTGTGGAATTTTCTTGTCCCTCCTGTCTAGTAAAACTGTAATAGAAAATGAATATGTTCATGATCAGAAATGCTTGGGATGTGTGGATTTATCCAGTTCAACAATACAAAGTTTGTACAGAATCTTAAATCAACTTCTGAACCCCTTCGCTATTTTTGCTTAGTACAGTAATAACAGAGAGTGTTAGATTATGTCAACAACTGCATGGAATTTTGTATATGAAAACATTTACAGAGACATATTTATGCTAAAAATAATGTTTGTTTAGTCATAAGAAGTCTCAGACCTATCCAGGCACAATTCTCACCATCTTCACTGCTCACCCACTTTATTTGATGTATTGTCTTCTTTTGTTGTATCACTTACCCTTACTGTCCAAACTATAAATTGGACTTTATTCACTGATAAAAATGCAGTCCAGGTCTTCCTCAGAGAAGCAGGAGAAGAACTGAAAGTGTGAGCCTGAAATCTAGAAGCTGGGGTAATATACAGGGAGAATTTGTAAGCCAAACTCTCAAATGTACAGCTTCCTTGAGGCTGTAGACTTAGTTTTCCTCTGGAATGTTTTTCCTCTGAAGAGTCAGTCTGATCAGAATGATTATTCCTTTCCTGTTAGGCTGGGATAACATTCATCAGTCTCAGTACAAATGCTTCATAACATCTAACAGGCTAATTGTACCAAGGCACAAAGTAATTAATTACCTAGAGCTCACTGTGAGGAGCTGTTATTCATGTTTTCTTTATCTGTGGTACAGTTAAGTATTGTACAGAAGTACACTTCTAAAACTTTATCTGTCAGGCTTGAAAGACTTCTGGCATTTGCCAGCAAAGCTTGGAGAAATCTAACTTTGTTTCTGATAACACTGAAGAGATAGGAAGTTTTTATTTTCTCTTTTACTCTGATGCATATTCCTAAACATTGAGATATTATTGCTTCCAGCCCTATAGAGGTGTGGTGTGGGAAGAAGAATTCTCAGGCACAGCGTAAAAATTAGCATTCATACACTCTTGCATCCATTCTCTCACAGGCAGATGGTAAACTAATGAAAAAATGAACATTATTTTTATGGCCATTAATAAAATCTTTCATATATTATTTGCATTATGATACCACCTACAGGCCAGTGTTAGGATAATGCATAGGACTGGGTATTGCACTGATAGAGTTTAAAATAAAAGGTCTTTGTTGGAATTATTGTGTCTCATATTTCTTTCTAGTCTAATATTACAGAACTTGCTTTTTGAAAACAATTATTTGTGTGCTGTGTGTTTGGCTGCCTAGAAAGATATTTATGTATATTTGGTGGAAGACCTTTTAAAAACTAGAGTCAGACAATCATGTGGGTTGGAAAGGACCTCTCAAGATCATTTAGTCTGTTTCCCCTGCTCAAGCATGGTTAGCTGCAGCAGGTTGCCCAGCACCATGTCCAGCTGAGTGTTATTTCCACAGATGAGGACTTTACAACCTCACCGGGCAACCTGACTACCTACAATAATGATGTATTTTCTTGTGTTCTTTTTGACTTTCCTGTATTTAATTTTGTGCCTGTTGCCTCTTGTCCTGTCACTGGGCACCACTGAGAAGAGTCTGCTTCCCTCTTACTCATTCTCTTCCTGCAGGTTTTTATACACTTTGATGAGAACCCCTCTGAGCCTTCTCTAGGCTGAACAGTTGTGGCTCTCTCAGCCTTTTCTTGTAGGAGAGATGCTTCAGTCGTGGAGCAATCCCCTTCCTGACCCTTCATTAAACTCAGTATGCCCATTTCTTTCTTCTGCTGGGGAGCCCAGAACTGGAGCCATCCCTCCAGGTGACACCTCATTAGTTTTGAGCAGAGAGGAAGGATCACCTTCCTCAACAATGCTGGCAGCACAGGGACAGCAATGACAGGGATGTGACATTATGGGGTTTCATCTTTCCTTTTCTAGTAGAGTTACTTTAAACATTACAAAGCTGGAAATGCCTGCACACAGATGTCACCGTGTTTTCGAAGTCAAGATAAATCAATATTTAGGAATTTGAACTCACTCAATTGGTTAAGTTTTTCAGGCTGTGGAGCCCATCACTCAGTAAATACACTTTAATGGAGTTAAGAAAGAAGATAATTTCCTTTCTAAAGCTGTGAAAGACACTGCTTAGAATGAATTACTACAAAATTGCTATCAGAATTTTGCAGTCTGAGGAAGTTTATAGTTAATTTGATCTCACACCCTCTTAGCATTGAAACTAATGAATGGCTTATGGTGTCACTATTCATAAAAGTCACATTACTGCTAATAAGATCTCTGAAAACTTGCAACATATCCTTTGTAAAATGACTTATAGCAAGCCATGTAGTGGATTCTCAATACTTTAAATTGCATGCCACATAACATCACTTTTTGCTTTTCTTTTTCAATGAAGATAAAACACAGGTAGAATTTAAAATTTCATTGTTTAACTCTTGTGGATGCTTTCATTTGGTTTTGATATTATTGTCAAATTCCAGCTCACAGCACAAAAGAGTCAAAATTCTAATTCTTCTGGGTTTGAGAGAAAATTTATGAATGAGGCCAAGGCAGCAGCAAAGCCTGTGTGGTCAACAAGTAATTGCTGACCAAATCAGGAGTGACAGAAAATAAACCATGTCAGCATGATGCTTCATTTTTAGCATGGCAGTAAAGATTTAAACTAAAGAATGAAGTAATGTTTATAGAGCTATTGGGAGAGTGAAGTATAACATGAGAGAAAGTTCAGAGAGATTCATTTGGAAATTCAGCAACTATATGATGTATGTTGGACCTAGACAGATAATAAGATGGAGTGATGCGCAATGGAAGAAAAACAGTAGTGAAGAGGGCAATTTCAAGTGAAAAGGAAAGAGGAGGCTACCTTTCTCTGATCTAGCAAGGGTTGGGAGTATGAGGGAAGTGTCATCTGAAAGGGAGGGCCACTTCAGACAGGTCTTATAGGTCTTTGTAACACTTGGAAGGGATAATTAGTTGAGATGATGGTGCAAAGTTATTTGTATTTTGGTTTTAGTTAATAGGAAAAGTTTCCTCATCTTGTCGCTTCTCATCAGTGATGGTACGTGCATAATGTTTGAGAGCTGGATTATAGAATCATTTAGGTTAAGAAAAACCTTTAAGATCATTGATTCCAGCTGAAAACCTAACACTGTGAAGCCCACCACTAAACCATGTCCTTACGTACCACATCTACATGTCTTTTAAATACCTCCTGGAATGAGGACTCTGCCACTCCCCCGGGCAGCCTATTCCAGTCTTTCTGTGAAGACATTTTTCCTAATACCCAGTTGAAACCTTCCCTTGTGCAACTTGAGGCCATTTCCTCTCATCCTATCACTTGTTCCTTGGGAAAAGAGACTGATGAGTTATGAAAAGATACTGAATTTGTGTTAGATGAATGTAGAGGCTCTACTACTGTCTGGTGCTGCACTACTACTGAGGAGCAGATAGAGGAGTATATCTTAATGAAACCACTTAATTTACACCTTTTCAAAGCTGCTTTTCTGTCTGCTCTGTCCATTATGCTTGGGACACAAGTTCTGTGTTGTGTCCCGTGAGTCATCAGATCTAGTAAGGAAGTGATTTGTGAAAGATTATTCACATGAAATATCCTGTTATTCATCACACAGACTGGAGTAGGGTTTTTTGGCTGAAAACCTTGTAGTCATGTCAAATACTGTTCTATGCAAAGAGATGCAGACAAGCTTTCTGGCAGATGAGGTTTGCAAATGCTGTCAGTTTTCAGGGGTGGAAAGCGAAAGAGTAAACTAAAAAAAGAGTCCTCACTATTAAAGGAGGTGTCATTCAACCAGGTAAATTGCCTGGAACAGAGAAACTTCTAATATCTTATGGATTATTATAACCTGAAGTAAGTACTGTGTACAGTTTGCTCAGCTGTATAAAATTTTTGGAGTCTGTACTGGCTAATGAGCAAAGTGAAGTAGATCATAATATCAGTTGTTCAACTATTTTGCAGTACTGAAATACAATTTCAGCTACTGCTTCTCCCACCAGTGGAACCTGTATCTTGGCAAGTATCTTGCATCTGTATCTTGCATAATAAAGATCATGATCATGTCTTTTACTGGATAGGTAACAGAATGTTTTAGGTGCTAGTCGTCCTTGGTTCTCATTGAGTATTGCTGTGTTTAGTGATACTCTGATCACTTTGCACATGCAATGACCGCATAGGATTAAGCTGAACACAGGAGGGCGTTTTATCGGTAAAGGGAATGCATCCAAAAGATCAGATCTTAATTCGGTTTCAGCCAGTGTGATTATGGAGAACTTATTTGCAGTAGTTTCTTATGTAAAAATCTTGTATCAATGTTTCTTTGATACCTGAGATGAGAGAAAGTAATACGGTTAGATTCCTTTTATAGTCTTTATATTCCATAGGGAGGGGACAACACACCTGAATTAGACCGTGTGTGTTAGCAGTGCTTTTAGTTCTTGAAACTTTTACATGTCTATTAAGAACTATCTCCATATGCCAATAAAAAGCAATTTTCATTAAAATGCAGATTGTATCTCTTGCATCTTCCTAGTGTCATTGTACGTATGTTTTTAGTCATTTTAGAAAGAGCTGATGCATCTTCAGCTTGAACTTGAACACATTGCCATCTAGAAGAAACAGATAAAAAAATCTTTACATACTCTACACAGTAGAAATTCTAAGTAGTCATATAGAATACAATCATAGAATCATTAGGGCTGGAAAGGACCTCTAGGATCATCAAGTCCAACCTTCATCCTAACATCTCTCTATCCATTAGACCATAGCCTCAAGTGCTACATCTACTTGTGTTTTAAACACCTCCAGGGATGATGACTCCACTACCTCCCTGGGCANGTGCCCAAAACAGGACACAGTACTGAAGCTGAGGTCTCACGAGTGCTGAGCACAGGGACACTATCACCTCCCTACTCCTGCTGGTCACACTGTTTCTGGTACAGGCCAGGGTGCTGTTGGCCTTCTTGGCCACCTGGGCACACTGCTGGCTCATGTTCAGCTGGCTGTCTACCAGCAACCCCAGGTGCCTTTCTGCCAGGCAGCTTTCCAGCCACTCCTCCCCAAGCCTGTAGCATTGACTGGGGTTGTTGTGACTGAAGTGCATGACCCAGCACTTGGCTTTGTTAAACCTCATCCCATTGACCTCAGCCCATTGCTCCAGCCTGTCCAAATCCCTCTGAAGAGCCTTCCTACCCTCAAGCAGATCACCATTCCCAATTGATTTTGTGTCATTTGCATATTTACTGAGGGTGCATTCGATCCCCTCATCCAGGTTCTGCCAGCTTCTCCAGCACAATGCTGTGGGAAACGGTGTCAAATGCCTTACTGAAATCCAGGTAGACAACATCCACTGTTCTTCCCTCATCCAGTAGGTGGGTCAGCTGATCATAGAGGGACATCAGGTGGGTTAAACCGGACTTGCCCTTCATGAACCCATGTTGGCTGGGCCTGATCCCCCTGTTGTCCTGAACTTGCCCTGTGATCACCCCCAAGATGAACTGTTCCATAA
>VWZY01013131.1:215632-230599 GCA_013399075.1 Chloroceryle aenea | reverse complement strand
AAAAAAAAAAAAAAAAGTGTTGAGAAGGTGTTTTTTTATCAACTACATGATGCATTTCAGAGTAGGAAGTATAACTTTTTGAAGCCATTATGTTTCATAGAATCATAGAATATGAGTTGGAAAGGACCCAGGATGATCATTGAGTCCAACTCCTGACTCCACACAGGGCAACCTAAAAGTTAAACCATATATCAAAGAGCTTTTTCCAAACACTTCCTGAACACTGACAGGCCTGGGGCCATAACCACTTCCTTAGGAAGCTTGTTCCAGTGCTTGACCACCCTCTCAGCGAAGAACTTTTTCCTGATATCCAGTCTGAACTTCCTCTGATGCAGTTTTAAGCCATTCCCTCACATCCTGTCACCAAACACCAGAGAGAATAGATCAGCTCCTCTCCTCTCATGAGGGAGTTATAAAGAGCAGTAAGGGCACCCCTCAGTCTCCTCTAAGCTGAACAAACCTAGTATCCTCAGCTGCTCCTCGTAAACTGTGCCCTCTAGACCTTTCACCAAGTTCTTGGTGGTAGGTACTTTACAACTGAAATCTTCAGTCTGTCTCGGGACCATCTGACTAACTTACTAAGCTAGCACCAAAACACACTGCTCTGCTCTAAGAAGAGCACCTGCCCTTCTTTTGGTATATGGTTTATTCCAGCTCAGATAACAGTTCAGCTTATTTTCTCTGCCATTCTCTGTAGAATTACTTGATGATACACTGGGTGAGGAAGGAAGCATGTGTTTTTTCACTCCATATTCTTTTTAGCCTTCTTGATGAGGGGAAGTATGCTGTAAGAAGTTGAGGCCCAATGAATTTCATATTTAATTCCCTGATACAAAAGGTACTGAGGGGTTGCAAAGTGGGAGACCACACAAATAAAATAAGATAAAATGCATTCTGCAACAGATTTTGAACTCAATAGCTAAACTTTTCACTCATGTCTTACACTTCTTCTCCTGTGGCAGCAACAGCACTGCAGGGATGAGGGACAAGCTCCTCAGAGTTGTCCTCTAGGGATGGTCCCTGCTTAAACCACAGAAAGTTAGTCCAAATCCCAGCTTGAAGCACAACTGAAGGCTTATGCTGCAAGTCTGCAGTTCAGGTTTCCTCAGGTTTCTCCACAAGAAGGGAAATCCTCACTGGGCTAAGATTGTACCCCAAGGTGAAACATGATTATGAATGTTATATTATCACTCTGCTGATGTGTTTAACATATGTATTTAATGCAGTTGAAAATAATTTAGGCATGATATGCTTGCCATGCTTTCAATCTTCATATCCTGTGACTCAGGAAAGAACATGTTTTTATATAAATCATATTTAAGTTTGCTTTGTTAAGGCACCTGAAACAAAAGTTTTTGATGACTGTGCTTTTCGTATGTATGTGTTGTTATATATAAAATAGCATTGCAGTCTGTTTGGTTTTTTTTTCATTTGAATCTACTTGTGAAATACTTTATTGAGCTTACAGTGTGGAACTTAATACCTCACACTGTTTTAGCTCCTATTATTTAAATTACTGTTCTGTGTACACTGCATACTTGCAATGAACTCCAAGGTATTACAGGAAAGAAGCTTTAAGCAAGTTCTTCCCTTGCTCATTTATGTGTCTATAACCATCATAGCTCTTATGATGCTGTTTCTTGTTTGTCAAAAAACCCAAAGTCATTTATGCAGTTATTGGGCTGGGTTGGTGTTTTGTTGTTTTTTTGCGGGTTTGCTTTTTTTTTTTTTCTCCAGCATTTGAAAGCATTTATAAAGCTCTATGGTTTTTCTCTTTTCCATTATTAAAGAATCTGTAGGATACTCAACCAGACAGACTAGCAGCTGTTGGGTCCTTTATAGGGAGTAAGAAATGGATGTTGGGTTTGTACTTCTGCACTAGGTTAAAGTGAGATTGGTGAGTGCTACTTTGAAGTTTCAGTGGGTAAGAAGAAGGGGGTAGATAAAAACTTCTGATTTAGCAAGTGGATCCTCATTAGAGGATATGTTTGAGTATTAAGTACTGTGGTATTTTTCAACTGGGACATGAGAATGATTAGTATTCTGACAAATAGGTTTAAGAATACTCCTGGACATGCCATCTGTATTGTCCAAGGTAAGTAGACGAGACATACTGAAAAAAGGAAATAGGAAAGTTCTCTCTGTAAGTCACTTGCTGTGACCATCTGAAAGAAAAATAGCTTTCAGCATGATTGTGATAACCAATTTTCTTATTAAAGAAGGAAAAAGAGAACAAACAGAAAGAACTATGGAATGAACCTTCCACTTAATTTCTATAGCAACCAATAAAACAAATGTTTGACTGCAGTATGTCAGCTTCAAGATAGGCAATTGCAACTTGTGATGTTTAAAGAAAGAAAGAAAGGTCAATTTCAATACGTTTCACGTTTAGAAAAAAATGTGAAAGAATTCCTGCTACTCTAAATACTCGTTATGAATACCATCTCCTATACAATGCATGTGTTCTAAAACAGATACTTTCTTTTCATTTCCAAAATACTTCTTGTAGCACTTTAGTGCTATTAGCATTTTAGAAAATTATTCCCACTTGTATGAGGAGTTATTGTGCTTGATTCTGAAGGTAAGAGAAAAGAAGATTCAAGTGAGACTTTATAGTATTGGCCCTGAATTACATGAAAGACAGTACCAAACATTATGAAACACGGAGAATGAAGTACAAGGAGTGTTTTAGTTACACTTTCACGATCATCAGTTACTCTGCCTGAGTATGTTACACTTCTGTCAAGTCTTGAAAAACCCATCATCAATTTACTGAAAGACAGAGTAGCCAAGTTAACATTAAGGCAAAAAAGGACTCTGCAGGATGTATCTTGTAGTGACAGTGGAAAAATTTAAGTGAAGAATACATCTTGGGAAAGTGATATTTTTTGTGTGTGGATTTTCATTTTTAATGTTTTATATCACACCTTCTCATAAATTTGAAGGGAGAACTTTTAGTTATCAACTTTATCACATTCTCTCAGGCTTTTATCAGGACCACTCAACCACACAGTCTGCAGCAAATACACAGCAGTTCATGTCCTCCAAAATTCACTGTTGTAAAAAAAAAAATAAATATTATTTTATTATTATTATTTAAAAAATTATTTCTGTATTTATTTGGGAAGAGTTATACTCGCATCTAGCTTTACATCTCTTCTCAAGTGTAAATGAAGTTACATTTTGGGGTATCCATTCAGTACTGTAAGTTACCTCTTCATAGTGTTAACACATTTTCTCCATAGCTGATTTTATTATTTACTATGACTTTTGTTACAACATAGGAAGTGCAGGGTTTTCTACAAACATGTTTCCTTTCAGATCAGAATGGGTTAGTGGGAAATGAGATATAGCGCCATATGTGATTATTTTAGAAAATGTGAAATATATCACAGTAGTAAAATTGTTCTGCTTCCTCAATGAATGTTCTAAAGAATCAGTTCTATTTTGGGAAGTGGGTTATTTTGCAATTAACTGAGTACTTTGAGCAAACAGCTTATTTATTTCTGCAGCCTATGCATAAAATAATTCACCATGACACTGACATGCTTTATCTTCACAGCTATCACAGAATTTTATAATTCCATTTCTATAACATTGTGGGAGTTAATGCATTTGTTTATGCAGAGCTGGAGCTATACCTTGTGCCAGATCACACATTTCATGTTGCCAGCCAAGAAGCTAATTTAGTAGGATGTTTTTTGCATACCAGAAATCAGTTTAAGAACATTTTCACTCCTTTAAGTATTCAATCCAGGCCTTGTCACTAACTATGAAGATAGAAAAAAGATACCTTAAGCTCCTGGCATTTACCCAGCTGAGCCATTCATTTTAGTGGACTGAGCAGTGTAGGTTCTGGCAGGGTGCTCTGATTGCTATTGAAATCCCAAGCTATTGTAGAGATGCTTAATATCAGTGTTAGAGTCATGCATAGAAAAATCAGTGTTTTTTTTTATTACCTGCATGAAAGCTACAGGTGCCTCCAGTTTTTACAGCCAATTTTATCTCTTAGTAGAACAGTAATACGATTAGTAGCATTCACTACAATGTTGCATTTCAGTTTTGGTAGGAAAAAATATTTGAAGGTGATTTCTTTCACAAAGTTTATATATGTCAGTATAATGTTTGCCCCACATATAAACACTTAAGTAGTTACACTGTCTTTTTTTTTCCTTTAATATTTCATCTCTTAATAATGAGAGCTTTACTTGACAGCACTAACTTTTGCTACAGTAGAGTAGTTGTTTCCCACCTTCCATTTTTATATTTCCTTTGTTCACTTCTCTGACTTTAAGCAGTCAAACTGAATGCAGTTATTTATTTTGAAAATAATTCATTGTGCATTACTGAATGAATATATACATATAATCTTGCTGCTAGTCTGCGACAAAACTACTACTAGGTATTATAAAATTCCAGCGAGGAAGATTTTTCCCAGCATAAAAGGTATGAAGCTTATAGAATATTAGGTATTTGTTTGTTATTATTTAATATTGCCAATTTCTTCTTTTGATTATATTTTGTCAATGCTATACTCCTCATTTTCAAGTATGGTATTAAAACTTGGATATTTTTTTTTCTTTTTTTTCTAACTTCTGATGGTTAAAACTTTGGAAAAGATTGTTTTAGAGCAAAATGAAAACTTCTGGAAAAAATAGTTTCAAATCATTAAAATTATTTTGTGTTTGTGGGTTTTTTTAGGTGGTTTTTTTTTTTTTTTAGAATATGACTAATAAAATATAATTTCAGATATTTTGAAATAATAATTTTAAAGTAATGAGATAAAATGTTTGGTTTTCTGATGTAGATGTAGTCAACAGCAATTTCCTATGAAATTTAAACATTGTAAAAAACCTAATATTTTAACCTGATTAAGCTGTAACAATAAATATATATTTAGGCAGTGGCTATGTAAGTAGAAACCAGATTGTTTTCTGATGTGGGACCAGGTCTCTGGAGTAATTTCCTTTGGAACATGGTGGGAGTTGCTCTTATCCTTGGCAAAATGCATAGGGTCCTGCTCATGAATATTCTCTTTGTCAATGACACTTTATGGTATTTGAGCTGTTTCTCCTCAACATAATGAATTACAGAATGGAACAAAACTTAATTCATGATTAATATAATAGTCAGAAAAATTACTGGCTTATTTAAATAAAAAACTTTTCAGGTTGATGGTATTCCATGTGAATGCTTAATAATTGCAAAGGAAAAAGTTATGCTGACAAATTTTAGAATCCAGGTCAAATTAAGAGGGAATTAAAATCTCTTCTTTATACAGAACTTCACAGGTGTGGAAGCCAGATTGTCTTAAACTCTACCTCTATAAAAAGTAAATGGTTGGTTTTTTTTATCATTAGAAAATTTTGTAAACATCATTATACTGGAAAGATAATACAGTTTCAACCCAATGATAGAAGCATGTACATTCCTAAACATCTTTTTTTTTTTTTTTTCATTTCTTCTAAGAAACCATATTCTTTAATTTCAGAATAGTCTTACCGTACAAGTGAGGAGAGAGACAGCTGAAGGGGTGGTTATGGAAATTTTTAATGAATATTTTCTTGTAAGATACTTATGTTCTCTGATAGTTAAAACATAGTAGTGCTTTGGGCGTCTTTGGAGTTTGTATGACCTTATAATCAAAATTGAATCAGTAATATCGCAAGGCAAATAAGAGTGAAAGAGAAGGTACAATACAATAAAAAATCTCTGAAGTTAAGGTTATATAATGTTTATGTGCATGCATTTGCAAAAATTGTACACATACTGGAGAGCTATGTTTTAGGTTACATTCTTTGCAATTCAGAGGAACAAAAGAGTAAATATTATAGACTAACATTTGTAACACACAGGGCAGTTGAATTTAAATGTTGTCTTCAGACAAGAACTGAAATGCCATCTGCTTAGCTCAGTTTCAGCCAATCACTCTAAGCTTGTTAGAGTTAGCTTGATTGAACATTTTTTTCTTTTTTTAAAATCATACATAGTGTGATAAAGCAATTGCAGGACCTATTTTAGAAGAAAAAACAGCTAAGCAGGAGACCTTCTTTGTTAGTAGGCAGAGAACATTTTGTTATAGTGATTTTTGAGTTGTATTTGTCCAACAAGAATAATTTCCAAAATGGCAGTAACCAGTAGGCAGTCAGCCACGATTCCTGGCATCACAGGCACAGCTACCTTCAACCTAGAACCTCAAGGGGCCACATGTCACATGAAGATGTGATATGGAGTTTTACCCATGTTACCCATCCTCCCTACCATATACCTTCCTCTGTCCCCTTAGAGTTATGGGCATGACTGAAAGGGAAAGTAGGGATTCTGCCTGTGCAGAAGCTCAAAAATTGTCAATATTACAGCAAGTACCTGTGTAGGACTTCAATGACTGTCTGCAGTTGTAGTATATTTTTTGAGTTTCACAGAAAAATTTTCTTTGACAATACAGTGACCTTAGGCTGGGAGACCTCTTTAACTGCATGCCTTTTTTTCTGTGATGAATCAAGGATTTTGTGAACTAAGTCATATATTTCATTGTGATGTGTGTTTTCTGCTCCATTTATTAAAAAGCTGTGAGCTATTTCTTCAGTAGCTGTTTGAGGGGGGAAAAACAACAAAATGAACAAACTGCAGGAATTTGGGTTATAGACCAAATGTTATTGAAGTGAATCACACAAATCAACTTGATTACAATGTGACAAGCATTTACTCCTGGTCTTCTTCACCAACTCATAAAATTCAAATTAATTATTTTTTTCTCTTTTTATATCATCATAGAATCATAGAATACCAGGTTGGAAGGGACCTCAATGATCATCTAATCTAAACTTTATAGGTAAAAAAAAAAAAGGAAAAGTAATATATCATTTATATGAGATGGTGCAGCATCCTGTTAAGCTGAGTCTGAAAACTGCCCGGTGTAGGGGAATCCATCATTTTAGCCACCTTTTATGTACTGGTACATGGTAATTAGGTCTCCCCTAAGCCTTCTCTTCCAAAGGCTGAACAAACCCAGTCTTGTCATCCTTTCTTCATATGGCAGGTCTTCCAGTCCTCTGATCATCCTTGTGGCCCTTCGCTGGACCCTTTCCAGCCTATCCACATCTTTTTTGTTGGTAACATGTCCTTATTTATTATAGTTTTCACAGAAACATCTTGAGTGCCCTGGAATTCTCAGGGTATCTAAAAAAAGATGACAGAAGATGCTTCCTAAATCATACCAATCATATTGCTTAAGCATACACATGCTCTTTAATTGTCCCAAAAGGACTTCTTTCCTTGTATTACAGCCATCAAAACTCCATCTGTTACCTTGATGCTTCTGATTGCTTTCCCCTTCAGGAAAGCAGGGCCATCACAGGAATTTTGACTTAGTTGATTGTTCAGAGTTTGCAATTCCACACTTGCATCCAGAATGTTGTGGAAATGATGATAATACTGAGGCATGAAGAGGCTTATTGATGTTGTGTAGAAGCCTCAGCCTCACAGACCCTTATTTTTTTCCCTTCTTCATATGCTACTATTTACATGACTGAAGATAAATTCTACCCTGTCTATTTGTATACAGTGAAAGCCGACGGATTAGTTAAAAATAATCTGCTTCCTGTGTGATTATCTTATTTAATTTTAGGACAAGTGTTTAAAGAAGCTGTCACGGTTTAGGGTCAGGGAAGCCCCTTAGACGTATAACAGAGGCTCTCTGTTGACTCCCCTCCCTCCCCAAAGGGGAAGAGAAAGAGAATAAGGGAGAGAGAGTGATTAGAAAAGGAAACTAGAACAGCGTGAATGAGAATGAAAATAATGATCATAAAACTAGACTATTTACAAATGTATACAAACCCAGTGTTGAAACCAACCCCCTGATGGTAATTACATCACCGTCACCACTGCTGCTGTGGAGCAGGCACCAGGGAGTCCCAGACTGGGCCCTGCAGCAGATGGGAGCTGTGTTCAGGAGCTGGATTCTGGTACCGGATTCAGGAACACACCAATTGGGATCTCAGGCAGAACAGGCAGAGTCCTCCTTGGATGCTCTGAGGAAGGAACTGAAAGAAGACCTGAGGCAAGCCAAGCAAAGCCGGCAAAGCTGTTCAAGAGGGGAGAAGAGCCTGGGAGCCCCCAGAGAGGGAGCGAGCAAGCAAACAAGCAATCTATAGACCCTCCAGATCCCTCTGCTTTATACTGAGTATGTCGTCTATGGGCTGGAATACCGTGTTGGTCAGTTTGGGGTCACCTGCCCTGTCTACTTCTCCCTGCAGGTTCGGCCTTTCACTTTCCTGCACCCCCAGGGTGGTGCAAAGATCCAGCAGTGGCCTTGGTCTGCACCCCACTCCTTGGAGTAACTCTGACCATGGGATGCTGTCACTGCCAGCAGCAGACACTGCCTGTGAAAACAGGCTGCTAAGTTCAGACTGCAGTGAGTTAGAAGAACTGAGCTGAAAATGAAAATCACTGTACAGAACCAGCTCTGTTCTCACCCAAACCAGGACAGAAGCAAATAAAAAGAAAAACTATCAAACTTTAGCACAGAAAGTCATCAGACATGTTTTCATGGGATGTGGTTAATACTGATCGTTTGGTAATAAAGAGACTGTCAGATACTGACTAATCCTGTGATTGAATTTGTTTACTTCATTTAGCTATCACACATGAAGGGTTTGTTTGAATGACCTGAGGAGAAGAAACGTCTGTTGTGCTGGACTTTGATTTTTACTTGTATAAAAAGGATCCTAAGGTTTTCATTCTCTTAAAATGTCATAAAATAAAAGAAACGAACAACAAAAATAATAAAAGGAAAAATAAAAGAGAGAACTTGTAGTATTAGGCCTTTACATTTTCAAACCGATGTGAAAACAGCTGGAATAGTTTTGTGGTAATCGAGAGGAAAGAAGGAACGTAGGAAATGACTTCCCTGCATGAAGTATGAACTCTGTTTCATGTGCCTCAGTCTGCGTTGCACCATGCTGCCTTTGTATTAATGAATCATACGCCCGGATAGGAAGGGTCACTGCTGAAGCTGGTTAAGGCTTTGTGTTACTCACTTGGCTTCCTGAAATGAGTAATGAAGGACAGTATTTTAATGGCATAAGGCGGATCCCTGTGAAAGGAAACACTTCTGATCCAGGATCCTGATTTTAAGACCTGACCGTTGGAAGAAGCCAGAGGAACCTTCCCTGTCCTGAATCTTCTGATGTGAAAACTGCAGTAGGATGCTTCTGAGCTAAATGTCATTCACTGCAGATCAAACATGCTGCAGTTCCAACTGAACCACTTTAGGATGTTTTAGAATTAACTGGAAAAATTGTATTTTTTAATGTCACTTCATTTTGTCATGAAATCTAACTGGGTTTCTTATCCATCCAACTTGGACCCAGTCCCGTTGCATGATCTGATCTATCTGAATGGAGAAGTAGGAGAGAATTCCTGAGGATAATAGTCTATGGCACAGAAAAGCATGTGCAGGAATATAGATACAATCTGAAGCCAAAAGCTGATTAAAGTGCACGTATCATGTATACATATAGATGCAACGTAACTCATGCATATTTAGATATCAATAAGTGGCTTATTAAAAAAAATCCACTTTCTTTCTTTCTCTTGTGACATTTTCCCAGTTCAGTGTCTTCCACAGTTGTGTGTTTATGCAACAGGGAGATAGGTGCTGCTGTTTGGGGAGTGATTCCAATTTCCGTTTGACCTAATGTTCTCTATTCTATATAGCCAAATCTGATATTTAAGTAATGGGCATTAAGTCAGATAAATACAGTTGATTATATATGTGTGTTGTAACTGTGGTGAAATGTTATTACACACACAAGACACCTTGCTTTGTTCAAATGAGCCAAAACTCACTCTTTTCCATCACTAGCATAATTTTGGAATATATTTCTATAATAACCTTATTTCACAGCAACTGTCAAACAAATTAAAGGCATTTAAGAAAATCTGTAGAGAGGGGATGGAATATATGATGGAGGATATTTTCTCCTCAGCTCAGTTTTGTGAGATAGATTTGATAGATGAGCATAAATCTTTTTTCCTATTTTATTGTTAGGTGCTGTCTTTGAGCATAATATTTGCTTTACTGTTATGTAGATTTAGATGATAAAGGGATATCTTGAACACAAAATAAATATTTATTTCTGGTACAGGGGACAGTCTGTGAAAAAAAAAGAAAGCAAAAAAAATGGGATTATTTGTCTCTTGAAATAATTTTCTTATTTTACAGACATATCTCTTATTTCTGGAATTAAGACAGCAGCAGATTATGAGCTTTAGTCATTCTCAAAGAAGTCTTGAATACTGTTGTTCCTAAACTTTCCCGTAGTGGTGAGCCTTAAGAACAAGACAGCATTTTCTTTACTGATAGAGCTGTGATCGTGCCCAAGCCTTTCCGCTGTGGAGTTTATCTAACTAGGGAAAACAGGATTAGCATTAGTCCTCCTTATTTACTGTTGAGTGTTTCAATGAGTATGTAAGAGACTTTATGTATTTTTACATTTTCTTTAGATGCTTTCATTAATATTTTATAAACCTCTTCAAAATAAAGTAAACCACAAAGCAGTGCATACTATCTTAGTCAATAAGTACTTATATAGGTAGAATATAATATTAATTTCTATTTCTGTAATTAAGTGTAAATCCAAAGCAGCAAAGAAGCAGAGTTTTAAGCCTACCTAATTTGACTTCTTTACTTAGTAGTTAGACTTTACATCTCACATTTGGGGATCTTCCTTATAATTTGAAAACCAAATATATGTCAACAAGGGATGTGTGTGAGATAATTTTATATCCTGCTGTGAGGTTACTATTACACACTGCTTTCTACTGCTTATGGAAGTCATACAAGTTATGAGCATTATAAATGGACAAGATGATCTGTGGAGTCTTACAAAGTGACAGGTGTTGTGCTTATGGCTGTATCTTTAACAACTAGAGATAAAAAGGGCAGTGATGATCATGCAAAATCATTTTTCTTTTATTCTTGGCTATAGTGCCAGCTTTATTACAGATAAATTGTAGTGACTCTTCTCTCCCTAGTTCACACTTTCTACTGAAACAATACAGCTTCCTCAGAAGATACTGGAGGTTCCCAGAGAGGATCTTTATGCAGTTCAGGTATTGTTAGTTTAGAATTCAGAGTAGACTTGTCTGTTCGAATTATGTATTTTGAGTGCAGTTAAAATTGTGGCAACACTCACTGTCTTCACTCCAGTTATAAAGTCCAGTTCACAGACCAATAGTTTGTATGGCAGTAAATTGATGGTTCCTGTACAGGGGGTCTTGGTTGTCCAAGGCAGAATAGCAAAGACAGAGACTATGTGTTCAGCTGGAACAGGTGACTGAACAGCAAATTAAGTATGGGGCAAGTGCAAGAAGAAAGAGAAGGAACTTAGGTGTTTATACACTTCACATGCATTTCTTTGCTCTTTGACAACCTTTTTCCATACTGTCACTCAGTCCCCCTTACTGTTATTTTAAAAGACTGCTTTTTGAGAAATCATTTGGCCTGTAGGCTAGTCAGCTCCTCCTGAAAGTGTGTGAGAGAACAGCATTCCATCAATACCTTTTTTTCTCCCTTTATATGTGCTTTCATAAGCTGCAGTGTCTGGCACCAAGCAATTTATTTAATTCCATTTGTAATTTGAAAAGAAAATCAGCAGGATTCTGCTTTCTTTAGCATGTAAGAAAGATTTTAAACGTTATCTCGCCCTACCCTCCAGGCTCAGAAAGAAATGTAAAAGAAGTCAAAATTCATTATGTAAATTTTTAAATTTTTTTTGAAACTGACCTCTGATAATTTAGTTCTTGGGTTTATCAGCATTGAGTAAAATTTGAGGCATCAGAACAAAAGTTGCTGTCTTGATAACATATTTCTGTGATGAAAGGCATCGGTGTTTTTAGTTAGTATGCAAAATGAAATGAGAGAAGTTGGAAAGAAATGTATCTATATGCACTTCTCACAGGAGGATGATATTTACACATGAAGTGTATGAGACAGTATGACGATACCATGGAGCATTTTTTTACTACTGATCAGATTGTCCTTTTTTCTTTCCTTGCTTTATTATAATCAAAAGTCATCTCCTAGTTATATATATTTTTTAAAATACTTTCTTTAAAAAAATAAAACACAACAAAACAAACAAAAAGCAAAGACCCCACCCCCAATTCTTTTCCATTTCTGTAGCTGACCATCAGCATGCTACGTCAAAGGGAGTGTGTGAATAAAGTTAAAGAAGTGGTATAGTAGATTTTTAAAAGCCAGTTTATTGAGATAAGTGATATACCTGACAGGATACCAGTTCTGATTAAATGAATGATTCTTCAAAATACAGATCTTCCAGTTATACATAGAAGCAAACATAAATGTAGCGTGTTGTATGCAACCTTACTACATCTGTGAGTAAAATGTTAGCTGTCCCATTATATGTGGAATATGTTTTAAAGAGTTTTTGCTTTTTCTTTTTTGTCCACTGAAAGAGAAAAGAAAACAGTAATGTGTGATTACATGTTTGTCGTGGTTTAGGGTCAGGGCAGCCCCTTAGACCTATAACAGACGCTCTCTGTTAACGCCTCTCCCTCCCCAAAGGGGAGGAAGAGAAAAGGAATAAGGGAGAGAGACTTAGTGATTAGAAAAGGAAACTAGAACAGATTGAATGATTAATAATAATAAAATAAAATATGTACAAATATATACAAAACCAGTACCGAACCCAACCCCCCCTGATGGTAATGACATCACCATCAGCACTGATGTTGTAGAGCAGGCACTGGGGGTCCCAGACTGGGCCCCCCAGCAGACGGGAGCTGTGTTCAGGAGCTGGATTCTGGTACCGGATTCAGGAACACGGCATCAAAGGCAGACTGGACAGAGTCCTCCTTGGATGATCCAGGGAAGCAGTCCAAGAGGGGAGAAGAGCCTGGGTAAAAGCCCAAAAGATCCTCTTGATCCCTCTGCTGCTTCCGAATAGATCCTTGCTGCTGAATATGACGAATATGGGCTGGAATACCTCGTTGATCAGTTGGGGGTCATCTGCCTTGTCCGCTCCTTTCTAGGTGTGGTCTTTTTTTTTCTTTCTGCACCCCCCTGTGTGGTACACACCGTCCAGCAGTGGCCTTGGTCTGCATACCAATTCTTGGTAGTAAGTCTAACCATGGGCTGTTATCACTGCTGGCAGCAGACACTGCAAAAACATGCTTCTAACTTCAGAAAGTGCTGTTAATTAGAAGTACTGAAAAGTAAAATCACTGAACAGAATTAGTCCTGTTTTCACCCAAAACAGGACAGCGGTGTATTTAATCTGTGGATTTCAAGTTACTGAGGAAGGAAAAACATTACACCTGAAGTTATTGTTCCCATAGGTTTAAAAAGTGTAGGATTGAAATCAATTGCTTGAATTGCAAAAATGCATTGGAATAGTCTTTGAGGTGCTGGCAAGTTAATTAGCACGGGAATAGTTTTTTCCATAAATGAGCACTCTGCCACTTTGTGTTAGCAGTCACATATAAAAAGGACTCAACATTCAGGCCAAAGTGGCTTGAATGCACAGAACAGATGACAAGCTTGGTGCAGATAAAAAGACAGTAAAGGGCTCCAGGTAATGATCATGGGACAGGCCAACCTGAGTAACATAGTGGTAGACATCTGCTACAACTTTCTTGACCAAGAGGAGGAAGTAGATGGAGTCTCTGACCAGCTTAAGGAAGTCTCATGACATGTAGAATCATGGAAGATGTTAACATCATTAATATCTACTGGAAGGCAACATAAAATGGCAGAGTGCGAGCAAACCAAGTGATGTGTCTCATGTATTGAAGACAATTTCCTGACACAGCTGATCAATGAGTCAATAAGGGCAGGTGCTCTGCAGACCTGTTACAAACAAGGAAGAACTGGCTAAAACTGTGAAGACTGAAATGAAAAAACATGGGCTTTTATATGTACATTGGCAGCAATGGGGAGCCTAAGGAAACTGGGCCCACTATTTAATGAGGCAGGGGATTTAATGACAAAGGATACGGAAAAGACCAAGATTTCAGTGCCTTCTTTTTGCCTTGCTTTTTACTACTCAATACTGGTTTTAGACCTCCCAGGCTTCAGCAGAGACTCCCCATAGAGGTGGATTAAGTTAACTGAACATACCCAAAAGCCTGTGAAACCAAGTAGGCTGTATCTGACTGAGAGAGGTGACCGGTGTTGCAGTGAGGCTGCTTTTCCTTGTTTCTGAAAGCTTGTGGTGATCAGGGAAGATTCTTGATGAATGAAGAAAGGCACACACCCATCTTCAAGAAGGATCCAGGTAATTTGGGTTTGTTGGCTTAACCTGGGAAAGTTATGGACTTTAAAATCGATATGTAAACACGTGAAGAACAAAGTGATTGGGAGGAACTGGCAGAGATTTACCAAGGGCAAACCATGGCTGATATACTTAACTATCATCTGTGATGGCTGAGTCTGAAGACAATGTGAATGGATACTCTACACCTTGATTTTAGCAACACTTTCAATACTGTTTCCCATATTATTCCTATGTCCAGATTTCTTGAGATACCAACTGCAGATGTTGACTCTAAAGTGGAAATTTGCTGTATTGCCAAGACCAGAGGGCTGCAGTCCATGGTGCAAAATTCAGTTGGGGGACAGTGACTGATGATGTCACTCAAGAATTGCAGCTAGAGGAAGCAGTGTTGTTTGTATTAAGGACCTGAACAACAGTGCAGGCTGCATTCTCTGGAAGATTGCAGAGGAACCTTGACAGACGGGACAGATGAGCTGACAGAAACTCATGAAATTCAACAAAGGCAAATGCTAAGCCTTGCATCTTGGTTGGAGTAATTTACCATGCAGCAGTACAGGCTTGGTGACAGATGGACAGAAAGCACCTTTGCAGAAAAGGCAACGGGCAGGTCCTGGTAAAGAAAGCCATGCAAAGAAAGCCAACTGCATTCTGCAGCGTATCAGCAAGA
>VWZY01013131.1:138977-210429 GCA_013399075.1 Chloroceryle aenea | reverse complement strand
TTTTTTTTTTTTTTAATTTATCCACCTTTATTTTAGTATTACTGAAAACGTCAAGAGGGAGAAGGGAGAAGAAAGATTTTATAGTTTGTAATGAGAGAGCAAAGTTCTCTTAAGAGAAGTCCAGGACTGTTTATGGCTAAATCCTTATGCATTTTTTGAGTGTCTCCTGATATTTCACTAGGAAAATTTCACTCTGTGCCTAACACCTGAAAGTCAGAACAGGGTTTTATTTACCAAAATACAGACTTGAGAAGATACAATTTGACATAAATATTATCTTGTGAAACTGTTCCCAAGGAGTTTAGGTTCCTTCAATAAATGGCCTCAGCATTCCTGAAAATTCCAGTTTATCCACTGTCTACCTAGCTACGAATACTGACCTGAGTCTGATGAAAAATGGAATGATCACTGCATTGATGAACATGATCTATACAGGAGCGAACAAAAGCAAATCCAAAAAAAAGAGTTTTATAGAAAACTTGAAGTGCAGTAAATATCTTGCCACCTTTGACTAGTCCAAAGGCAAAACACTCTTGCCTGACTTTGCGTTTAGAATTAGAAGGTCATAGAATATAATTATTCCAATGCAATTTCCCTCTCTAGCACAACCAAAATACTGTCCTGGAGCTAGTTTTGTATTTGGGGAGTGATTAGTAAACAAAAAACCAGCAAGTGACTGATATATAAGATGGAATTTTGAAATAAGCTCCATTTAAGAATAGGATAGTTTTCTTGCATCTCAGTTGTCTTCATCTCTAGCATTCAAAGGTTTGTTGTTTTGTTTTGGTTTGTTTTTTTTTTAATTTTTTTTTCCCTTCATCTTCCGGTTTAATTGTTTGTGATGTTTCTTGATGTGCAGGAGAATCTCAATTTTTTTCAGAAGAACTGGAAAGTCCAAAGTGCTTGTTTGTGCTGAGTGTTCCCTTAAAAGTTTCTTTCATGCCTCAGCAAATATCCCCAAAAAGTGAATAAATTGATTTAAAAATAAGAGAGCTATTTAAAACCAGTTAGCTTAACCCTGATAATTTTGTCTGCAGTAGAGACTTGCACCTTTGCAAAGATTGTTTTTGGAAAAGGTAGCATTTGGCACCTCAGGTGTATTTGTGAACAAGAATTTATTCTTGCAAATTGTTAACTCGGTAGCGCATCAGTTAGCACATCTATGTCAATATAAGAGCAATAATATAAGTAGAAGGGAACAAATAAACATTTCGGTCAAAATTGCTTCAAACTGCTTTCTTTAAAAATATAGAAATTTTTGCAGGGAGAAATTTTAATTTTCATCTTAATGTTTTAAAACATACCCTTCTCCTTTTCCTCATGTTGACTCCTCACTTCTGGATGTTTTCTTAAACCTCTGGTCAGAAGAACAGTGGCAAATTCACACTTCTAGGTTATATGTATATGAGAGTCCTTCATAACCTTACATGATTGCTAGGCTGTCACTTTATTTCTAGATCTGCTCCACTTGTGCCATTCTTTGGGATTATTCAGACTTTATGTTCACCAAGGAAGCTGAGTGAAGAATGGAAAGGATTTAGATGTACTTTCCATATACATTGTGACCCTGGAGAAAGGGAAATTGGTTTTGAGCTAGAGTGTCTCTGTGACACTGAAAGCAGGGTCATTCCTTTCTCAGAATAGTGACCAAACGGACAACACATCCCATAATCTTGTTAGCAGCAGACCCTTTTAGAATATATATTGAAGAAGTCTTGCTTGATTTTCTTCCATGATGATATTCTTTTTTTTTTTTCCCATTAGGATTTCAGAGTTATTGATGAAAGTTTCTGTCTGAGGAATATAACAGGGAAAATGTTTTGATCCATTTAATAATCTTCATCACTAGCTTTTACCATAAATTATATACAGAAATAAATTGGTTTTATTTGGAAAGAATAAGTAGGAATCAGCATCAGAAAAATCCTTTTGCCATACAAATAGAAGATTAGTGAAGATAGATAGTTAAATAATATCACAGTCCTCAAAGACATTTACAGGCAAGACAAAAATAATAGCTTAGAAAAAAATCCCGTATTGTTAAGAATATCTTTTTGCCAGCTCCTTACATTGTTGTATTATAGACATTCGTGTTACAATAAAATATATATGCATATTTGAAAGTTTTAATGCTGTGGGCACTTTCACACCATACTTGCAAAAGCAGGGCAGGTTAGATAATCATAAAATTGTCTGTTGGGATTGTTTCAGGGTGTAACCTTGTTCAGTTATCACTATACAACACTGAAGTTACGATGTTGCGTTTCAAGTGAAGATCTATTTTTTCACTTTAATGAAAAAAAAAACAAAGAACAACTCATTTTAAGTTTTCCATTTAGCTGATTTTAAAAAAATTCTAAAGGTTCTAGGGGTTAGTTGTGTTTAGTGTGTGGATCTGATGATAGCAGCTCTTGCTGTGAAAGCACACAGATGAACTCCTAGGGGAACATCTTAGAGCTTTGAAAAAATTATTTACTCTCTGAAAGGAAGAGGTTAGTATCCTTGAATCATGTAACAGTAGAAATCCCCAGAAGCAGTAGTTTGTGCTTGATGCCATTGCTGTGAAGATGTTTAGTTTAATTCTGTCACATACTATGAAACATCCAATTGTCAAACCTCAATGTCACGATTATACTCCTGTAAGGCTGTAAGTTTAAATTTGTACCTGAAAATCATACTGTGTTCCAGAGATCCATCAAAGTCACCAGCAGTCACCAGGAGATGGTCTTGCTTTCATTGGTCCTTTCAATGTCCATCCTACACTGCAGCCCCAGAAAGACTGGAGGAGGTTTGGGTCTGGAGTTTTTCTCAGGCTGTTCCAGGATCCAGTTTGTAGACTTGAAGCACACTTGGGTAAGGAGTACTTTGTTACCTAGTTGTCGCTAATCAAACTCAACTACAGCAAGGTTAAGATAAAATTCAAAAGCTAGTATTTTTCTATAGCATTCAAAAGAGACCACCCAGTTTAAAATATTTTTAGGGTAAACAGATGAAGTGAAAGACATTGCAGTTAACCTTGCTGCATAAGCCTTCTGTCAAATTATCCATCCATCCCTTATCAAATTGGACGCTGTGTCCATGCTGTCAAGAGGGCAGTCAGGATTGCCTTAAACCACAGATTACACTTGCTCAGAAGCTTTTGAAAGATAATTTACATAGCACTCAGTGGCTTTCAACATTTAATTGTGTAAGGTCTTTCATTAGAGGTTTACAAAATTGTATATCATACAACGATCTCTGTAGCATAATGAAATGATAAATTAGCATGGTATACATGTGGTCTGAGTCAAATATTATGAGATCACCCATTTATAATTTTTTTCCCCTCCCTGACGTAATGTGAACATATACTAACAGGAACCAGCAGCAAGTGTTCATGACATATGAAAATTTGTGAAAAAGTTGGTGAAGAAATTACTAGTTTGTGTATCTTTATTGGCACTAGTGCTGAGGAACTTCTGCCTGAACAGTGGTAGAAGTTAATTTTGAAGAATTTACAGACATTTTACATTTTGGTAGGATTATTGTCTAACTGTGCTATTGTCAAAACTTCACCTATCCTTTTGTTGGTGCAAGATTTTCTTGAAGCTCTCACACCTGTAATACGGGGAAATCATTCAGTTCAGCCATATAGTCTACTTTTTCACTAAATCATTTTTTTTTACTGCATTATCAGAGCTGTGTAGAAGGTTTTGCCTGTGAAGGTACCTTGCACATTTTAGTTTACAATTTCTGTATCAAGGGAGTGCATATGCTTAGTACCTAAATTGAGTAGCACTGGCTCTTAAAAGGTTAAGCTGAATAATGGTGCTACAAGAATCATTATATCCATAAGCATTTATTGACAGAGGGGTTCTGGTCACTTCAAAACTTTCAATATGTCGTAGAAAGTGAAAGAGCAACAGGAACAAAGATTATCTGCCTGTCTTTGAATTTGAGCAATGTAATAGTTGACTGTACAAGGGACTGGCTAGCAGAGTTAGTTGCAATGCATACTCCTCTGCATCTGTCTCAGCGAATTAGGACCTACATACTTGTTTACATGAATGACCTGTCATTGGTGTGGACATATTCCTTCCTAGATGTGAGACTTGGTGTTGCTTCTTGTTGAACTTCCTGAGATTCCTCTTTTCCCATTTCTTCAGCCTGCTGAGGTTCCCCTGAATAGCAACACACCAATCTCCAATCTGGTGCATCCGTCACCTCCTGTCTCCCAGTTTTAGATCACCTGCAAACTTCCTGAAAGTACACTCTGTCACATTTTCGAGGTCATTAATGAAAATGTAAGTTGCACTGGCTCCAGTATCAACACCTGGGGTGAAGCAGTGGCCTCCAGCTGGACTGCCTGTTGCAACCCATAGGTCTTGGAGAACAGGCGAGGTTGCCTGAGGACTGGAAGAAAGCCAGTGTCACTCCAGACTTCAAAAATGGCAAGAAGGAAGACCCAGGAAAGTCCAGTCAGCCTCACATCTGTCCTTGGAAGGCTGATGCAACAAATGGTTCTGGGCATCATCTCAAAGCATGTGGAGCAAAAGAAGATTATCAGAAGTCGTCAGCATGGAGACACCAAAGGGAATTCATGTCTGACTAAGCTGATAGCTTTCTATGAGGTCATGACTGGAGGGATAGATGAGAGGAGGGCAGTGGATGTTGCCTTTCTTGACTTCAGTACGGCCCTTGGCACCATCCTCACACATNCAAAAATGGCAAGAAGGAAGACCCAGGAAAGTCCAGTCAGCCTCACATCTGTCCTTGGAAGGCTGATGCAACAAATGGTTCTGGGCATCATCTCAAAGCATGTGGAGCAAAAGAAGATTATCAGAAGTCGTCAGCATGGAGACACCAAAGGGAATTCATGTCTGACTAAGCTGATAGCTTTCTATGAGGTCATGACTGGAGGGATAGATGAGAGGAGGGCAGTGGATGTTGCCTTTCTTGACTTCAGTACGGCCCTTGGCACCATCCTCACACATCATCCTCATAGGTAAGCTTAGGAAGTGTGGGTTAGAAGTGGACAGTGGGATGGATTGAAAACTGGCTGATAGATAGAGCTCAGAGAGTTGTGATTAGTGGCATAGAGTCTAGTTGGAGGCCTGTAACAAGTGGTGTTCCCCAGGATCAGTACTTGTCCAGTCCTGTTGAATATTTCATTAATGATGTGGATGAAGGCATAGAGTGTACCCTTAGCAAGTTTGCTGATGACACAAAACTGGGAGAGTGGCTGAAACACCGGAGTGCTGTGTTGCCATTCAACAAGGCCTGGACAGGCTGGAGAATTGGACAGAGAAACTTCATGAAATTCAACAGGGACAAGTGTAGGGAACTGCACATAGGGGGAAATAACCCCACACGTCAGTGCAAGTTAGGGGTGACCCAATGGAAAGCAGCTCTGTGGAAAAAGACCTGGGAGTCCTGATGGACAAACAGGGTGACCATAAGCCAACAATGTGTCCTTGTAGCCTAGAAGGCCATTGGCATCCTGGGGCGCATCAAGAAGAGTGTTGCAAACAGGTTGAGGGAGGTTATCTTCTCTCTCTGCTCTGGTGAGGCTACCTCTGGTGTACTGTATCTACTTCTGGGCTCCCCAGTTCAAGAAGGACGGAACTTCTGGAGATGGTACAGCAAAGGGCTATAAAGGTTATTAGGGAACTAGAACGTCTCTCATATGAAGAAAGGCTGAGGGAGTTGGGTCTTTATAGTCTGGAGAAGAAATGACTGAGGTGGGATCTTACCAATATTTATAAATATCTAAGGGGTGGGTGTCAGGAGAATGGGACCAGTGTTTTTTCAGTGATGCCCCATGACAGGACAAGAGGTAGTGGACACAAACTTGAACATTGGATGTTCCATATAAACATAAAGAGGAACTCCTTTACTTTGTGGGTGACAGAGCACTGGAACAGGCTGCTCAGAGAGGTGGTGGAGTCTCCGTCTCTGGACACATTCAAAACCTCCCTGGACGCGTTCCTGTGCAACCTTCTCTAGGTGAACCTGCTTTGGCAGTGGGGTTGGACTGGATGATCTCCAGAGGTCACGTCCAGCTCCTATTATTCTGTGAACCCTCTCTGCCTGGCCATACAGCCAGTTTTCAGATCACCTCACTGCACTTACCTAACCTATGCTTCGTCAGATTGTCTATGNCATCCTGGGGCGCATCAAGAAGAGTGTTGCAAACAGGTTGAGGGAGGTTATCTTCTCTCTCTGCTCTGGTGAGGCTACCTCTGGTGTACTGTATCTACTTCGAGACAGTGTCAAAAGCCATCCTAGAGCTGAAGTAAACAACATCCATTACTCCCCCATCAACCACCAAGCTAGCCACTTCATTATGGAAGGCAACCAGGTTAGTTAATCATGGTTTCCCCTTCATAAATCTGCAATGACTATTCTTGATTATTTTCTCATCCTTCATGTTCCTGGAAATAGTTTCCAGGATTAGATGCTCTATTATCATTTCAGTGGTTGAAGTGAGTTGACCAAGCTGTACTTCACTGAATCTTTCTTGTAATTTTTGAACATAGGAGTGACATTTCCTTTCTTACAGTCTTCAGGAACTTCTCTCAGTTTTCACAAGCTTTCACAGCTTGGGTGACCTCAAATGATGTTAGCCAGCTCCTTCACTACTCATGAGTGCTTTCTGTCAGGCTTCATGGACTTCATGTCCAGATTGTTTAAAAGTTGCCTAACTTGTCCACCAAAGGTGTCTTCCTTACTCCAGGCCTTGCCACTGGCCTAAGGGGCCTGTAATTCTTGAAGGCCAGTCTTTTTAATAAAGATGGAGGTGAAAAAGGCATTGCGGACCTCAAGTGAAAGACTGCAATGTACTTGGCTTGATTCTTTTGGCAGTTTCTGTAGACTTGTTTGAATTCATGTTAGGGTGTTTGGAGTTTTTCCAGACACTGTAGACTCAATATCCAAGGAGTTAGGAGTCTGCCTACACCATGTCTTCATGCCTCAGTGTAATAGCAGGAAGCACCAATGATTTTCAGGATTCCTGAGCTTCTGAATGTGGAATGCAAAGCCTGGAGGTTACAGGGTACTACCCCTGAATCTGCTGGGTTTTTTTCCTGTATCTGAGAGTTTAGAAATACTGATGTCAGTTGGGAGCTAGTTTACATTATGGAGTTAATTTCGTTTGCTCTTTTTGTTGTGGTGACTAAACACTGTTGAAAAGAGAGTTAAGTGGCTTTTCAGCCTTACTTCATGGACTTTACCAATTATACATTGTGGCATAAGTATTTAGGTAGTGTTGATTACATGTAGACCTCAGTTACATTTTTCTAAAACCTGTTACACGTTTGCTTAGTAAATAGACTCTCTGAAATTATTTATTTTTATTCTCTTATACTTTAAATGTTCTTTCTCCTCAGCCACTGTAGGGGGAAAAGTTGTCACACTAAAAGCCTGATTTTGTTCTGCTCTTGCACATGCAATCCATTTGCTCAGTGGGATTCCTGCTAAGTATAGAAACAAGAACACCACACAGGGGAATGCAAGCACCTAACAGGGACCCCAAAGCTTCCAACCTTAACATTTGCTGATGGCAAATTATCTTAGGGAGCTTACCCTGCTGCATCTCAGGCAAGAATTCAAGAAAAGCAAAAAAAAAGTCTGCTCACTTCAGACTTAATTGATATGTTTTATGTTTTTTTAATTTGCTATCTGTATTTTCTTTTTCCTTGAAGACATAGAAGGTAGTGATGAACCTTACTTCTCTTAATCTGCCAGGAGCTTTTCTGTTGACACAGTTGGAATATGTGTTAAAAGATAACTGCTTTTTCTGATCTGAAATGTGTAGCCATTTACAAAGTGTAGCGCTGTGCGTTCTGCTCTGTACAAAGAGCTTTAGTCTGTTCCTGCTGTAAGCCCAGTGCAATTACTGGAGCCACGCAAGGGATGAAGCCTCACACAGTTCAAGGAAAGGTTTTGATTACACACTCTGTTTTGTCTAATGCTTAGTCCCAAGCTAAACTAAATTGTTTAGGACAGGTTTGGTTTTTGGTTTGTTTTTTTTTTTTTGTTTGTTTTTTTTTTTTTTTTTTTTTTTTTTGCGCTTTTTGTTTGTTTGTTTGTTTGTTTTTGTTTTTGTTTTTGTTTTTCCTTTAATCATAAGTAAAAGGAATAAGCACAAACAGTGTTTGTTCCTCCCTGGTAATAATAACAACTAGTGTACAGTGGCAGAGGTGACTTTAGAAATAAATAATCATTTCAGAACCAGCATTTTAGCACTTTGATTCCCAGAAATTGTTGCCTAAAGGTTTCCTCTGTCAGTCAATGTGAGGACAGATGAATATATAAGTAGACTTTCCTTAGCAAGTACAGAAAATTGTTAATTGAAATGTACTATTTTTTACTTTTTTCTACATTCTATAAATATTTTAGATTTCTGGAGGATCATCTAGGGTCACGCTGTTAACAGATTGTCATTATGTGCATTGTAATTGGATTTGTGATGCTACACTCTAATTTTCTACTGAGCAATTGGGAGAATATTAATAATGATACAAAGCAGATGGTTAGTTCATACTAACTATATTCTTCATTAAGAACAACCCAAATTATATTGTTATGAACGACATCTGTAGGAACATTCAGCATCTTCTAAGAGATACTATACCTGGATAGTTTGAAATAAAGTGATTGTTTTCCAAAATTGCTTAACTGATCTTGTATTTCTGCCTGAGAATAAAATTGACACTGGTAAAGCTAAGGCATATCTGGAGTTTAAATTTCTAGTCTTAATTATAATAATAGCAATAAAATTCTTACACAACAAAGTAATGATACAGGATGAGGAAGACAAGCTTGAGAATTGATGGGAATAAGCAAAGTTAGTGGGTTAGTATGATAAATAGACACACTAAATTTGGTGTTAACAGCAGTGTCTGCTAGAAGCAGTGGAGAACATTTTCATCTTAGAAAGAATAGATAAATGCCAGACCTCAGCCCAGAAAACCCTCAGCAATTACCCTAATGTTTATAAACAGAGTTAGGAACTCTTATCTCTTGCTGTCACTGTGAGTAGTTTAACATTCCTGCATTTGATTTAAATGGCTGTAGTTGCAGTAACACTGATAGAATTTGTGCTTTATTTTGCAAGAACTCAAGAACAGAATTATTATTTCTAATGTAATTTTTTTAATAATTGGTTTTTTAAAAATAAATTTCCAAATACATTTTATGGTCTGTTGTAATGAACTGAAGGAAGAGCAGGTTTAAAATAGCTTACAAATGGTGGCTGAGGTCCAGCTATTACAGGTTGAGCATTAAGAGCTTGGTACTATTGAGCAGATTGTTTAGCCCACTCTATTTTCATCATGTAGTGATAAAAAGCAATCAGAAAACACCGAAATGCTGAAGAGATCCTTTTCATATTGTCCTTTTGCAGTTTAGTATTGAGCCAATTTGTCTTGGACTCCTAAATGCATTGAGCTGGAACTAATATCTTACTGCTCCAGATGCTACTGATACTCTTGATAACTCCTTTTAAAATTTCCTGACCTGTTCCTTAGCTAATCGTTTCCATACGCTAAGCAGTTGCTCCCACAGTAATCACACTGACCAGTCACCAGCACTTCTTCTAGCCCATCATTTTTCTTTAGAAAGATTTTTATTCAATGTGGATCAAACTCAGTTTGTTAAATATGCAAGCATGAGCAAATTCACTGCCTGAGTTGCTGTAGGGGTATTGCTTCAAACTAGAGGGTTTGGGAAGTTTAGAAACGTAGACTATGAAATTTGCATGGGAATACATCAGTTTCATTCTAGTTCCTTTAGAATCTTACTGGGATACCACTGAGAAATTAGGTTTGTGTAATAATGATCCCACCTACAATTCAAAGGAGAAATAGCAGGACTAAAAATAATAGAAGTGTTAATAAATTGGGTTTTACTGTTTTGAAAATAGTGTCTGATTGGTATAGATGACTGTGATTTTCATCTGGCAATTATACTGTAATTCAGAAAGGAGAAGAAAAATTCTTATTTAAAATTATTTTTTTTTATTAAGTGTCGGCAAATTTACTTATTTCCCTTTTGTATTCATCTTTAGATGAAAATTCACTGGCACAATTTGATTAGTGGGGTGGAAAGGAGAACTAAATAAGAAGCAACAACTTTTTCCTCTCCAAATGATATTCCATTGTAACCCTTTGCAAAAGGATAGGGGAAATCAAAAACTGCAGGAGAAATTTATGCTTTTTTTGTAGAGAAAGCAAAATCTGGTTAGCTTTGAATTCTCTAATAAATAAAGTGCAGAGTCTTGGTGCCCTTCCTGTGTAGAAAAAGCAACTTGTAATTTCTCTTTTCTAGTTAATGCATTTATCAGCTGGAATGATGCAAAAGCCCTGGGACTGTAGGGCTCAGGATGGTAACAGCATCATACTTCAAACTATAAATTTCCAATTTTCCTGCTTATATTTTTTTCTCTTTATTATCCCATTTTTCAGAGTAATCAGTTTTGAGTATTGTCTCCAGGTTCATATGTAATTATTCAAATAATCTACAGAAGGCATTATTATTGATTTGAAAAAATATTTTTCAATGAATAGCACTTAAGATACAAGTTTAATTCACTGCAGCCTTTTTACCTCACCTCACCTTCCATACTTTACTTTTCCCATTAAAAAAAAAAAAGCATTCTGTATTTAAAAGCTGACATGAAATTATTTGGATTAAATCTGGGGGGAGAATGAGCAAGGGAAGAATTTGAGACAGACAGCCATTCAGGCAGGTACTGCTTGATGTTTCTGTAGGAGAAAGGGATCTCACTTGTGCTTTTTCCTGTGATCTAATGGCAAAACCAGTTGGTAGCCCCATGGCCTTGCTTTTCCTCTTCTTTTCTGTTGATGTTTTGCAGTCTCCTTCCCCTTTATCTCTCCATGAGTTTAAAAAAGGAGGATAGAAAAGTGTTTTGCCCTTTCTATTCCTTGACCTTTCTTCTCAAGTCTCTTCTTCAGAGTTTATAGTGATAATATTTTTTGTGTGTGGATTAGCTTTGGGAACCAGAGCAGTAGAACCATTATGCTGGTGTCCTGGCTTGTGTCCCTTCAATATTTTCTCCCTGACTCCAACTCTGTTTTCATTCTGCAAGACTTGAGTGCAGACAGAAATACCTAACAGAGGAGCTGCACTGGCAGGTGTCATTCTAGAGATGAAAAAGATGAAACTGAATTTGAAATAAGTGACAGAAGGTGATTAATTGAGCAATTGATAAAAGACTCTGTCTTCAGGGAAGAAACATTATATTTTGCTATTGGATTTCTTATGTCTGAGGGTTTTCTACAGTGCAAGAATAGAAATGACATTTTTTTTTTTTAAAAAAAAAAAAGATTACTCCCCAAGAAAAATAAATTAAAAGATATTTTATTGTTAACATTTAAATTGTAGCATTGGTAAGTCTAATACTAAGGAATTTTTTCCTGTGAAAATAAAAACCTTTGGGAAATAAGGTGGTGGCTAAGGTATTTGGAATGCATTGAATATTGGAAAAATTTACTTTATGTTCTGCTGCAGCTGTCCCAGTACTTCTGCAGGATGGTTGGTGTCATGGGGAATCTAGGGGTGAGGCAAGAAAAGAATCGCTTCATTTATGGACATAGGTTCTCATTTCTGTGGCGGCTGGGTATTGCCAGAGGAGAGTTGGGGCAGTAGGTACTTGGATGTGGAGTATGATACATTTGCATTTTTGTTACAGTGTCCATATTCACACCCTCCAAAGCCACAGTGCCCCTGCTGATGCTGATGGTGAGCACCTCAGGCTCAGGGGAGAGGTTATTCAGTGTCAGCAGTGGTGGTCCCCCAAACCCATTGGGCAGCCCCACTACCCCCTGGGCTCCTGCTGCTGAGACTGCTGCCTAGTTTTGTACCTGAGTGGTTAGCAGGAGCCTCACTGATCCTGTCCCCTCCAGCCACTCTCCCTGACTGTCTCCCACATCTAAAACCAGTGAGCAGTTGTTAGCCAGATTGCTACGGCCTTCTAGTCTCCTGCCCCAAAGGCATTGCAAGGATGTGAAATTTGGTAACAGTTCATCTGTGCTTCTATCCTGCATGTACCTATATTAGTAGACTGAGCACATGTTGTTCAGGCCTCATTCTAGCCGAGTGCTGCTTTCAAGTGCATTTTACCCCCTGACATTTGGCATGCCTCATTTTTCTGTTTGTAAGGTGGAGATAATGGCTGTTATCCTTCAGAGAATGTTTCTCTTCAAAAATACTTTCAAAATGAATTTTCACCTGTAGCAGTACAGGTGCTGTCTCCTAGCAGTGTGTAAAGAGTGGGTGCATGTGGCAGAAGAGGGCTTTTTGCATAGCATCTCAGCACCATCACCCACTGCTACAAATACACAGTAATTTCCTAACTGGTGGTTGTCACTTAAAAGTTGTGTCTGGTATTGGCAAGAGGTATGAAAATACTTCTTTAACTTTCTAAGGTGCTATCTGGTGTCTCATAAATTAGGCTTGCTGTAAATTGTATATGCTTCATCATGCTAGAATAGTTCCAACACATTTGATTTATGCTAGATTTGATATTATTAATAACTGTTGAATGGCCAGTATTAATACCACATTACTTGCTGACAGTGATACCTTTGGAGAATGTGACATAATCAGCAGCTCTCATGTGCTTCAGACAATGGAAGTTTCTTACAGTGGCCTTTTTTACAATTGCAACTTCTCCAGTGGAAATATGCAGGTTTTGTATTAAAAGAAAGAATACGCAAAAGCTTATTCAAAGAAGTGTAATGCTGTATTGAGGAGGCAACGTATTTGTACTTGCAAATAAATAAGCTAATTTAAAAAAGCCAAACCAACCAAACAAAACCCCCCAGAATGTGGATAGGTGCAAACCCCAAGCAATTCTTTAATACAGTAGACCAATGGAGAATGCATTAGAAAAAAAAAAATTCACTGTTGAAATATTAATAGTTCACAGTATGGTAAAAGGATAGAAAATTGAACTAATGCGAAGGTGATTAATTTGCTTTATAAATATTTATTTTTATATTGGTAATACAATTGCTTCTAGTGTTTTTTTTTCCTTCTTGTTGTCTGTAGATGTTAACTGCCACAGTATTCTTGTGAAGGGATTTCACACTCAGAGATTCTTATTAGCTGGTAGAAGAAAAAGTTAATTAATACTACAATTACTCTGCTTTTTATTTACTTTTAAAACTTTTTTTTTTCACTAAAATAACCTTTCCCTCAGTTCCGTGAATTCTGACATGTGGGTTTGTTGGTGGTTTTTTTTTTTTGTTTCCCAGCAGATAAAGAGGTAATAGCTTTGATTTGGCAAGTCATTTGGAAAAGGAGGACTGGAGAATTACCCTGTAACTGCTGAAGAGTAAGTGCCTCTTTTACCTGCTACTTTAGCTGCAGAAGTAGGTAGGATATGCAGATGGATTTGTATGAAACTTTTATAAAACTGAGAAGCATATAAAAATGTACACACATGGAAGTCTATTCTGGAGCTGAAATGCTCTAAAAAAAAGCCAAGAGGTCTGCTTGGATGTAATTATGGATCAGGTCATGAGCAGTGTTGAGGTATACAGAGTAAATTATTGAAAGCGAAGACTGAGATGTACGTTAAGTGAGGTTCTGTTAAATTGATTTGGATACTAAGTAATTTTAAATATTCAATATAGAAAGTCTCTAAAATTAGAGGATGCAGTTTGGATGTGTGCACACAACTCTGCCCTTGGAAACGAGGAACTAATTGAATAAAGACATGTCTGTCAGCTGTATTTGCATGCTACTAAAAATGCCACTCTGTTTTACAGTGTAAATGACTGTCAGATTTATTTGCAGCATGCTTGTCTGTTAATTCAAATGCTTTTTTGAATCATGTCAGATTGAAATTTCTTTTTCAAAATGAAGTGTTAACTGCTTTCTATTTCTCCCCAGGAGAAAATATCTCTGCAGCAGAAAGCAATTTATAATAATGAATCTTACAGGGTTGTTTTGTATGTGAGAAGCTAAACTAGAACACTCATGTATGATTTTTGCACTTGGAAATGTTTGTACATATTTGAAGGTGTTTTAAGCACTTAAGTTATTGTTGGAGGACAGTTGCACAATAAAAGTATTTAAACTCTGCACTTAATATACAATATCTAGAACACCTTCATTAATTCAGCAGATAAGTTTAGAATTTTTTTTTTCTTTTCTTAGAACTGAAAATACGAAAGCTGAGGTAGAAGTTCACAGTACTAAGTTTTAGTTCTATTAGCTTAGGAATTTTGAATATGGCTTTAATATATTGTAGTGTCTTGGAAGGACAAATGCCGTAAGATCTCCCTGACTCTGGACAAACTGTTCACTGCAGCTTTTTGAATGCGCAGAAACTTGATCCTTTTAGATTAACAAATAGCAGGATTGGGAGGCAAAGGAATAGTGTCATGCTTTAGTGGAGCAGGGCTAGCTGGAAGGAGCATGGAGTATTTTATTGTGCAGATGTAACTGGAATGCAAATTGGACTCGATCAAACCAATCTGCTTGCTTATTGCTACTGGATGCACAGCTCCCAGCTGTGTTCCTCTCTCCTTTGTGGCACCACATCTGATATTCATTCCCTTGGGAAGCCAGTTGCAACACAATAACCAGAGAAAGACTGACTCAGCTGAAAAGATGAAGGGTTTTCTGTCCGTTAAGTGGGCCTGATTAAAGTGAGATGGCAGGAAATAAGAGAAAAAAACAAGGAAGTGGACTACAGATTTCAATAGCTCTGGAGTGTTGGAGGAAATCAGCTGTCTTGCCTGACCACAGCCTTCTTCCAACCCTGAAACTTAGATTAAATACTTCTGTCTGTGAGGAACTGCACACCTTCTGCCATCTACTCAGACCTCTGGTGGAAGCTAACTTTAACTGCTGAATAATGTGTACTGGGTTGCTAGAAAAGAAGGAAGGAATTAAGAAAGTGTTAAAACTGATAACTTACACAAACATAAGGGTTGGAGGCTCCTAATGGCAGAATAGGGTTGTTGGGGTTTTTTTTATAAATATTACATACTGTAGGGACAACTGTAATAATACAGGACACCTCTTGTGGTTGGTAGATGTATGGCTTTAGAAACTATCTGAAAACAAGTCCTCATGGGGACATAGTTGCATTACTGTATTAGAAATCAATGCCAAGGCTGTGTGGTAGACTGCAGTCATTGAAATGTAAGAATGATAAAAGTAAATAGAAAAGCTTTCAGTAAAATACTGGAAAGAATGGTAGTGATGATAAGACTTGTAAACACTTTGCCTGAATTCTGGGGGCAGAAAGATAGCTGATGACCTTATCAGAAATAATGATTCTGAACTTAGGTTACTGATACAAATCCTGCCTAGTCGGGAAGGATCAAAAGAGTTCTAATTATTCTCTTGTTAAAGATTCTAATGAAAGTGATAGGAGGAAGTACCTCTCTTATGGGTCTGTATGATGTTTTCTGCTTTATTTCCTGAAAGACTCTTTTTTTTCATGAGAGAACCACAACACATTTGAGTGGGTTTAAGTCAGAGATAAAGATTACTTTGATATTCACTATCTATCTGGGGCCTTATCTATGCAGATGAGAAGGTTCATGGTTTCTGAGAATGTTAAATCAGTGATGAACGCTTGTTCTGATTGTCTGTAACTGTGCAGAGTGGGAGTGTACTGATACCACTAGCATGTGACTCTCTAAATGTGTTTATTTAGGAAATACTGAAAAATGAAGATGAGCTGTTATTGTGTGGTGATGTTATTCTAGTGGTTGATGCTATTCTGATATCTACCTTTTTGATGCATTGGATTTTATGATTGAGTGTCAAAGTAGAAGTACAACTGTCTCATAAATTATTTGCTTTCAGTCTTTTTTTTTGGTACATAGCAAAGGATTGATACATTATGAGCTATGTTTTAATGGTTTGAGAAGCAAAACAGCGAGGGACTCAAGTCAGAAATACAAAACAAGGGAAATTTAACAGTACAAAGAAACACCCCGAAACAGAGTCTGCATACAACCCGACACTGCCGGCTAGGGGGGTGGTAGCAGTCCTGGTGAAACGGTACTGTTGCAGCAGTAGTCCCGCTGAAAGCAGCGATGCCGTGGAGAAAGGTCTGGCGCTCTCCTCCGGAGCAGACCGGTCGCGTACGTACTCCGACTGGTCTGCGCCACTCCCAGCAGGGCTCCCAACATGGTCCCGAAAGCACCGAGCAGGGCCGAAAATCCGGTGGGGAGGAGGGGACAGGGTCCTTCACCGCTGACCTCCGCCCCAGACCATCTCCGGGTGGCAGCACTCAGCTCCTTCCCCCTGGACCGAGCCTCTCACAATGGGTCCTGGGCAGCTGCTACTGATGACTTGTTAACAGCCCGTGAGCAATGACATGGAGAGTATAGAATACACAGTTTTGCTTCTAACCACATAACGATAAACTGGTCCCGGCCCCTCTAACTATGACATATGTCTTACTACTAGCGTGTGTAGTCAGCTCCCCTGGAGTCCCATTTCCTTGCTCCCTGGTGAAAAGGCAGTGAAAGAAATAAAAAGAAAAAAAAGTGTGGTCTCTGGTGCATTACTTTCATAATGCTATTACTAAAGCAGCTGTAGTAGATGAGATGGAGCTCCATCTATTACTTCCTTATTCTAAATTATTTTATCTGATACTGGTTATGAAGAAGTGATTTTTATCAGTGGAAGATAGACATCTAATAGAAAATGGATTTTAGAAATGCAGAGAGAGATTTCCCTATATTTAGAATATTTGTGTTCAGAATAAGATAGTGTAGGTATATAACCTAATTACATAAATACAATAGGACTTCGGTTAGTTAGAGTCTACATAATAAAAATGGTGAAGGGTAAAGAATGAAAGATAAAAAAAAACACAAGGCTTTTCTGTTTAGCTGTATAATTGGTTTTGGCAAAATCTGCTTATTGGCAGAAGTGGATTAGTTTTCTCTCGTGCGTAAGGCAAAAGAGCTAAAAGGCAGGGCAAAAATGAATAGGATGTGTGCTAGAAAAAGTATGACTAGGCAGTGTTGTGGACCTAATATTATTGAGACAGATCTATGCTTTTTATCTGTATGCTTTTGCATCTATTAGCCAAAATAGAGTAATTGCTGCTTTTCATAGGATATGGAGATTGCATATTTGAATGATATACTATCCAAGGTATCTTAAGTTTATCTTACAGTGTGTACATACTATATATATACCGACTATAGGAAAATTACACAGCAGCTGCTTTTGGTCATGCACTAAAACTGTAGAATACTCATAACAACTCAGATTTCTCAGACATTTTTTCAAATACAAATAAAACTACTAAATAAACAGGACTGAACTCTGTCACTTAATGCATTGGTCTGTTCTTGACCTTTTTTACAGAGGTAGTGTCACTGTCTGGTGGTGGTTTTGGTATACTGCAGATGCACTGAAATTATCTCTATAACAATTAGCTTACACATCAATAGGTGTACATGAATTATGTGAGCACAGGTACCTTGTTATGTCATATAGCCCAAGCTGAATCCTTTGCTGTTAGACCTGAAGAGCTGGAGTTTACAAAAAGTAACTGCTCTGGTAGGTATTCCCCATTTGCAGACATAAAAACTAAAAATTTGGGCATCAAGGAAGCAGCTATGTTGGAAGCATTTTGGATTTCTGTTTACATTTTTCTTTTTTCTTTTTTCCTTTTTTATTATATATCCCTTATATAATTAAGCCATTTCTTGTATGTTTTTAAAGTGAATATAAATTTAGATTTTAAAAGGTAAGATCTGAAAAATAGCCAAGTGGCACACTAGTTTGAAGCTTGGATTCTGAAGTGAGCAGTACAATTAATTATGAAATCACTTGTAGAAAGTTACACTGAAGTTTAATTAATAATTCTCCTTTAAATCCTTTCCCTAGTCTTTTCCAAGAGTAATATTGATAGTGTCATCTGATATTGAACTTGTTTTTATTATTTCTTCTCTATTGATTTAATTAACTGAGGTGAAGGATATCTGTTTTCTTAAAATGTTGTAGAAAGAATTAGGTAGATTGCTACAGAAGCTAATGTAATGTTATAAAACTTAGAACTTGCTATTTTCTAAACTTAATGACTTATATTAGAAGACTCTCTAGAGGGGAAAAAAAGACTATTCACCGTTTTTGAAAGTAGAACAGATGAGTCATTTTTTTATCTCTGCTATTTAGGGGAAATCTATAAAATATTGTTACTCTATTACATCATCATTGCCGATTCAGAACTGCGTTAATTCTACAAGAATCTTACTTATTTTCATTACCTTTGGATTAAGCACTGAATGTGACATTCTTTACTAGATACTTACATCTGTGCGTATATCTGTATCTTTTTATGTGTCTCTTTACCTTCCCGTGCAAAAGAAGTCTGCTTATCACAATAAACACACAAAATCCCTTTGTCTTCACACAAGGGGTATGTGTAAACGCTGAACAACAGTCAGCATTGCTGAAATCTGACATAAGTATATTTTACAATCTCTGTTCAGTCTTGTGACATGTATAATCCCAGCAAGGTCAGCACCTCACAATTCAGAGTTTAAGCAAGAAAACTAATATTCAAATTTTAAAATTACGACAAGCTGCATTCTATGTGTAGGAAGTGACTTCATAATCATGAAAACAACTCATCTTTGTTCTGCTTCTTTAAGAGAGAGATCCCCTCAGAAAACAAACAATCAAATAAATAAAACATTTTATTTCTGTTTCTAGGGTTTGCTAGTAGCCACATCAACAGCCCAAATCCCTTCCTAGCAATAGTAGATCTATGCTAGAGTATATGGAATTTATGTATTCTTATCAATGAAATAGCACTTTGTTTTCATCAAACATAGCAGATAGACAGTGAGGAAATATGAAACACTGAAATGTGACAGAACAACCAGAAGTGAAAAGCTCAAATCCCACATTGATTGGTTAGAGATTAAGTTACAGGTACACATTTTTGAATAATTGTTTCTCTTGACTGCTTTCATAGGAGTTATTCCAGACCTCATAAAAAAATCTGGAAGCTTTTACACTTTTAAATTTCTTTGTAATTGTGCTATTACTCATTAAATTATGTTATCTCTGACTCCTTTGATGACTACTTTCATAAATAGGATGTAACTTAATACATCTTTTTCACAGATAGTTTACATGGTGCATTTAGGTACCCCAGTCTACCACTTTCCATGACTTGAAAAGAGTACTCTGGGAACAGTGTAGTTGTAAGCACTGTCAAATAAGGCTCAGATTGACTTTGAGATACAAATTTTTGCTCAGAAACTGATCTTTGCTGTGAAATACTTCTTAAAGTGAAAGTGTAATTTTTCTGTCTGTTTAGTCCCGATTGTAGTGCTCTTTTAATGATGGTGGATGAGTGCAAAACCCTCACCCTTCTCACTTACAGAAACAAAGCTAAGCTCCAGAAAATATTAAAAACAAACAAACAAACAAATGTTACGGTTTAGGTCACCCTCTGGGTGCAAAGAATCAATTTTTTTTTCCTATTAATCATAATGTGAATGATTTCTTGGAAGACTTTCAACTCACACTAGAAAGCCTATCACACATCATGCCTCTTATTTATGAACAATATGAAAATGGTCTCATGATGTTTCACTTGCCATTAAAATATAGCAAATAATGAAAGAAAAACACATTTCAAAACCAAATGCTGCATTCTTAAATTATCCTGGTCTGTCTAAATATATAATGTTATTTGTCTACAGAAACTTTCTTCCAGATCCTCCATTAAATTACCAACAACCCATTCTTTTAATGTACAGTTTAAGCTTAGTTTTAAGCAGACAATCCCATTAATGTGAATGAGCTTTTAATTAATAGGCCTAAAGTTAAGTAGTCTTTTTTTGTTTGCACAATCAGAATGAAAGACATGTTCCTACTGATTGACCTTGATTCTCCTTCTCTTTCTGTTTCTGAGTATCTGCTGGTGTTATGGTTTGAACACTAAATCTCAATTTATCTACCTGTTTAGTAGAATAAACCTGTTTAGTATCAACCTCCTAGAAACTTGCTTGGATAAGAATGGAAGCTAAAATTTTCACAAGAATGCAATAAAGTTTCATATACAAAGGTTATGGCAAATCAGAAGGATTAGTGTATTTAACATATTTTGCTGTTTAAATCTTAATACAAACCAGCACATGAAAACTGTGAGGTGTATAAAACCTGAAGTTACCTTGAGATCATTAGTAAGGTTTTTGTAGTGTGCTTAACTTCAGTTCAAAACAAAAATCATATATACTCACATTTCTAGAATACTGGAGAGCTATTGATAGAAGAACACTGAAGTGATATATAGAGAGACAAAAATAATGGAGGAGTAACATAAAAGTTACCAATGACTACCTTGGCTGAAATGAAGGATAGGATTTCTTCCTCAGAAAAAATAGTTTAGGAAGAACAACAAGAACAATCTGAAATAAAAGCATGGGAATATGTCTTCTTGCTCTGAAAAGGTGAGTGAGAATGTAGATGACTTTCTGTTTCAGTATTAGCATGATTCATTTTTAAAAAATTATTTCTGTAAGTTTGCCTTCATGAATGAATTTAATGAAATACTCTGTATTCAAAGATACCAGTAAATGCATCAGAATCGAAAGAGTAGCATCTTTTCTCTTGTTTTGATATCATTTTGTGAGAAACTACTGTTTTGCTTTCACAAGAGAGAAAGTGATCATAATATGTGTAGCTGTTTGAAAAATCAAGGTATCAGTCTCAGCAACAAAATACAAATTTCCATCTTCTTCGTGTCAGTATTGACTTCTGGTGGTAGTTGGACACAGTTATTTACCAAAGTACACTGTTATTTTTAAATACCTTTTACCTATTTTTCAAATGCACTGCTATGCAACAGAAGCTTTCTCAAGACAGAAGAACATTCCCCTCATTCTTGTATTCATTCCCGTCCCCTAAAGAAAGGAAAGGAAAGGAAAAAATGCATATACATATAAATTCAAATAAGCATGCATACAAATATTTTTACTTTCTCTTAAAAAAATGCAGGATTAAAAGGTTCTCAGTCATAATGATTTCAGTTGTTGAACTGAAATATTAATCATGCCAATAAGGAGTTTTTAGTGATTGGTTTCTTTTTTTCATAACTTAGAGCAGTGGTAATGGGGAAGGGAGTAAAAATGAATTAATCAGTTAACTTTAGTTAGAAGCTGTAACAGACCAATGCAACTAGTGAGAAATGAAAGCTTGTAGAGATTTTATTCACGTGGGTACACACGTACATATGCATGTCTGTGTGGACGGTGTTTATGTGCATGTGTGTGTACAAAGCCATCAAAAATCAGAGTATTTTTAAAAGGAAAAAATATTTCCTTGATCTTCTTGTAGCAATAGGATCCAGTGTTTAATTAGAAAAAAAATCACTTCAGAACTACAGAAATATTAGTGGCAAAGAACTGGATTAGTTGCCTTTTGTTTAAAGTCACTGTTTTCCTGATGATTTAAATGGTTTTGTAGAATTTTTTACTTGCAGATTATTTGGTCCTGGATTATGCTTAGTCTAAGTTTCTGAAAAATATGGAATGGATTTACTAAATGAATAAAGGTGTGATCACAGGCAGGAGTACTTCAAAGTATCTAAGCAGATATTAAACTGTTTTGTTATTGTAGTAGCAGAAAGGATAATTCTGATAATATATATTAATTGGAAGGCTGAAATGCACTTCTAATGTAGCCATGCATGACCATTTACATACATGCTCTTAAGAAACCATGTAAAATACTACAGTTATTTCCATGTCTTTCCAAAGCTCAATTTCAGATCTTTTTTATTGACCAATTCTGTTTGATTTTCATCTGAACTGACTACATCATTCCTTTCTGAATTTGCAATACAGCAAGCTAGAGAATTAATGAAAATGATTTCTTGGCATGTATTGAAAATTTTCAGTATCTGTAGTGTCTGCACTGGTGGAAGATACAAATGTTGTTTCTTATATAGTACAAATCATTGCATTCCCATGTTGATGTCTCATGATAGAAAACCTAGTTATCTCCAACAAAAAGATCTTGAAAAATAAAATATTTAGAAAAAATCCATTCCTCTAGTTTAGCTTGCCCCTAGGGCAAAATGGACAAGTAAATGCTTAATCCTTCTGTTTATTTCTACTACAGAATGACAAGAAAAATACTTATTGCTACAAGCAAAGCTGTGAATTCTTTCAAATTAAATAAATAAATAGATAGACTCACAGAACTGCATTTACTCAATCTGTTTCGACAGCCTTCTGTAAGCCATTTGGTATTTTTGAAATTATTAGAGATTTCTTTCTTGCTAAGGTAACAAACGTAGGCGTATAAAATATTTCTGTATTCATAATGGCAATTATTCACAGAAAATTTTAACATTAAATTACACAAATTTTCTTTTGTAGTTGTTTTGCCTTTGCTACTTATAGGCAGACACTTCCTGTTTATGTACGCAAAAACACATGCACATTCATCTGTAACCCCTTCATTCATCCACCGGGTAAAGCTAGCTTTGCAAGTTACAGGACTGTTCCGTGTATCAATTCTGACTTGAGAATACTTTGCATAATGAGTTGCTAAGTTATATTGTTTGCATTTAAAAGATAACATAATTTACTATAGACACCAATGAGGAAGCTGGGACTTTACATTTGAAGATCTATGAATAACTCAGCCTAAAATGGAACTGAATGCATTTATTGATGGAAGTGATAAATTGAGAAGCCTGATGGTTCAACAGTAGCCAAACTAGCTAACTGAGAAAAGGAGACAGCAAGATAAGATTATAAAAAAAAAAGTTCATCTCAGTGTGTACATTTCAAGAGAGTACAGCAAAGCTAAACATAATGACTAGATGAGTGCAACCAAAGACAAATCTAATTGGTACTGTGTAAAAGAAAAAGACAAAAATTAGGGAAATGGTAAGAAAACAACGTACTAGCAGCAATGCTGTGTGGTTGACAGTGATTATAGTATGTTTGATACAAATAATGTCACAGGAGAAACCAAAGACTTAAGGAGTTCTCAGTTAAAATGTGATGTGAGAAGACATGATTTTAAATGCAGACTTCAAGTTATGTCTCCTCTTTTCTTAGGCTATTTATTTCTATAGCTGCATAAAGAGAAATCCTGGAAAAGCCAGTGACTGCTGAATAGAGCTCTTATTCACTTTTGTGTCATTTGAAATTATTCCTTTTCTTCAGTGTTGTATTTCTTGGTGATAGTTTGACTTTTTTAAAGGATTGGATTTTATTAGGTTTTTTGAGACTTCCAGGATTCCTTCTTTATTTGAACTGAAGGTTACAGATCCAAGGAGTGACCTGATTCAGCAATTGCAGGAGTTGATTCACTTTGTACACCTGCAAAACAATGACTAGGGATGAACTGAACTGGTGCTACTTAACTAGAGGTTTCATGAAATATATTTGCAATAAAAAAAATAATCTAGGCATGCAGAAACTGCAGCAGAATCTATGGAGGTATGTGCTGTAGGGGACCTGAGAGGGAAAAGTTGTTAGGTGGTAATCTTCAGGGGTTTCTCCATCATTCCGGAGAAGAGCTGCCAGGCCTCCCTCAGCATCTCCAGGGAAGACATGCCCTGTCCCTCTGACTGCAGAAGCAAATCAGACACAAATATAATGGAAAACCTGTGTTTATTGCCCTGCTCCAAATGGCAGTGGTCAGGTACTGGGTTTCTCTACAGAGATCTCCAAATAATACTAATTTGCTGTCTTTTATATTGTCCCCCCTGCCCCACTTCCTCTTTCAGGTTCTTCCATTTCACCAACTTCTTGTCACCTTCCAAATAAACAACTTGCTCATAATTACCTTTTCCTTATTTGTCTTAGTTTTTCTGCAAGTGCACCCAAACTCAGTATTTCTGGTAGTGTTTCCTAAGTAGTCTCAACTTTGAAAAGTAAACCAGAGATAGCTACCTAGGCATTCTGGACCTTGCAAGACTTGACTCTGCAAAAGAACCCCCATATTCTTCTTTGATGGTCTGTGAAATTTACCTGCTTGTCACATAGGTCTCTGTGAAATCTAGCCATTCCTCATGGCTCTCTGTAGCTTCTTACATTGTTACTTGTTGCATCCAGCAAGTTCTGTCATACCTGGTAGTTTCTGAACTCTTGTTCAGTTAGCTTAACCTCAGGCCACTGCATCCTCTTTCCCATGACTTTTTCTGCAGCTGAAGAGTCACATCCGGCCTAGAAGCTGGCTCTGCTTTGAATAGGGCATTGAATGATGTGACACCCAAAGGTCCTTCCCAAGCTGTTTTATAGGATTCTCTGACATTACACACATGGTGGCAGGATGTTATAAAATAGGTGGATAAAGTCCTCATGTCACTTTCACTGAAGCCAGGAGCAATTTGTTTTGGTGTCATGTAATGCTCAAAACAAATTCAAATTCAAAAAAGAATTGAGTTTTCTGTTTCTTCTTTGAAAAGAACAAGGAAAAACATCTGCACATTTTTTTTTATTATTTTGCCAATAACTGACCCAAAGACAGGGTGTTATCTGTCAGAAGGTGGCCACTATTTGAGCTCTTAATGCCACTTTCTCAAAAACTCAAGTCCATAAAAAGCATTCTGAACACTGAAAATTTTTTTCATAAATTCTTTTTTTTTTGTTCATTGCTGTAATTAAAGATTTTTTCATATTTTATTATGGGGTTTTACTTCTAGAATATAATAAAAATATTAATATAGATTAAAAAAAAATTAAAGATATGCAAAATGCTCTTTTACTGAGGAAAGCAGTCGATGCTGAGCCACAGAACTTTAGGTAAAACTTGTATCTGCTGAACTTAGAATTCTGCAATTCACCTAGTAGGAACTGGACTTTTGTTATTTAAATCCAGCATACATAAAATGAGCTAAGTCAAAACTATGAGTCAAATATGCTAAGTTAAAAGTAAACCTTATAGAAGGGTTGTTTCAATGGGGAAAAAAATGGTTCAAAATTATTTATGCCATTTAAATGTTTAAAATTAAAATGACCTTTGCTTTGAAACCTAGCTCATTTTAAATGTTCAAACATTCTATTGAAACAAAATATTTTGTTTCAATGGAATAGAAATGGTTTATCTACCTTGTCTCAGCATTATTTTTTACATTATTTCAGTAATTTTGCTATACTAAAAATGGAACAAAGGATCTGGGTTTTTTCTTCCTGTGTTGTGAAGCATATAAAAGAATAGAGTATCTCAGAAACAGTGGTGACCATTTATGTTTTGATTAAAAGAAGAAGAGATAAATTGACCAGTAAAAATAGATTTTAGTTTTCTTTATATATTGAAATATATCACATTCCATGGAAATGGAATGCTTTCAAATTTCAAGCATACATAATAATATCTGTTATCAGAGGGATTAATCATTTAATATTTTTCTCTGTGTCATGGCTTAGGGCCAGGGCAGCCCCTTAGACCTATAACAGATGCTCTCTGTTAACCCCCCTCTCTCCCCAAAGGGGAAGAGAAAGAGAATAAGGGAGAGAGAGAGATTAGAAAAGGAAACTAGAACAGCGTGAATGAGAATAATAATAAAACTAGAATATTTACAAATGTATACAAACCCAGTGTTGAAACCAACCCCCTGATGGTAATTACATCACTGTCACCACTGCTGCTGTGGAGCAGGCACCGGGGGGTCCCAGACTGGGCCCCGTAGCAGATGGGAGCTGTGTTGAGGAGCTGGACTCTGGTACTGGATTCAGGAACACACCAATTAGGATCTAAGGCAGAACAGGCAGAGTCCTCCTTGGATGCTCTGAAACAGGACCTGAGGCAAGCCAAGCAAAGCTGTTCAAGAGGGGAGAAGAGCCTGGGAGCCGCCAGAGAGGGAGCGAGCAAGCAAACAAGACCCTCCAGATCCCTCTGCTTTATACTGAATATGTCGTCTATGGGCTGGAATACCGTGTTGGTCAGTTTGGGGTCACCTGCCTTGTCTACTTCTCCCTGCAGGTTCGGCCTTTCACTTTCTGCACCCCCACTGTGGTACACAAGATCCAGCAGTGGCCTTGGTCTGCACCCCACTCCTTGGTAGTAACTCTAACCATGGGGTGCTGTCACTGCCAGCAGCAGACACTGCCTGTGAAGACAGGCTGCTAACTTCAGACAGTGCAGTTAGAAGAGCTGAGCTGAAAATTAAAATCACTGAACAGAACCAGCTCTGTTCTTACCCAAACCAGGACACTCTAAACCACTGAGATTTATGTTTATGTATTCAATAGCTTATTTATCAACCTTCTGATTTAAGAAATATATATACTGTATACTATGTATTGCCTACATTTTGGTAACAATAATATAATGAATAATGTAAACAATTTAAAGGAGTTTTGAGTACATAGCAAACTGTGAGAGGCATATATAAGTCTTTCTGAAGCATTGGACCTCCCTTTATTTTAGCAGTTATTTGAGATTCTATTATACTGCTCAGAAGAGGTCTTGCTATTAATTTTTGAGAATGAATTTGTTTGGACAAACAGGACCTGTGGATAATACAAAAGTGGGCTGTTCCAAGTTCTTCCTGTTTAAACTGGGTAATTGCTCATCAGAGTGACATGTATTTGCTTTGTTCCCTGATGGGGTGACCTGGCCTTTATAAGTGGGAGAAATGACTCAAGAAATAATTGAAATCTTTATTCTGGTAGCAAGTTCCTTGGGAAGAGAAACAGAACAGAAGAAAAGCCTCTGCTGTGTTAGGAATGTAAAAGGACACTTGTGCTGTCATGCGTATTTGTATTATCCTTGACTAGCTACATGGACTCTATATATTTATCTAGATGGATTTTTCTCTGGTTGAGGAAGAGAGAAAGACATGAGTCAGATTCATGAATCATCTCCATATTTCACAGTTGTTCCTTTCCCAGCAGGTAGCGGCTGGCATGGCTGTATGCACAGTTCTAGGGACGGTGACTGGATATTATCTGACTAATTGTGTTGTTACTGTGTTGTGGTTCTGGCAGTCATTCTCTACAAATCATATGTGTACAGCTGCAAAAAATATTTCTTCAGCCGTTGATTGTGGCAGAGCATTTCTGTTATCCTGAAGTTGCTCTGTGCCTGCTATAAAATAGTTTTTTATGCCAACTGAGGACAGGCATTGAATCCCTTTAGTTTATGTTTTAATGTCATATTTTCACTGGTTTTTTGTAGCATTAATTGCCTGTCTACATGCAGTGCCATTTGCAAATTAAGATCTTTTTTCTGTTTTATTTGCAAATTTTGCAGATCTCCTTTTCTTCCAGGAAGATTGTATGATTCTTTACTGATTTACATGCTTATACATAGAATGTATTGGCTTAACAGGGTAACAGTTCTATTGGTTTGCAGTGTTTAAGTTTCCTCTACCCATTCATGAATATAAGAATGCCTTCTAATAACCTTCTTCAACATATTTTCTAAAATCAATGAGTCTCCTAAATCATGTCTCCAGTTAACCATGAACCGGAGCCACTTATTGCTAAAGGCAGCATAACAGACCACAGCTCATGTTGCACATCTTCTAATCAAAGCATCAGTTATATACACTTTAAAAAATCCCATTAAAACAATAAGACTTGGATTCTATAGTGGTTCTAATGTATTTCCAGCATAATGGTTCAGGTGAGGATCTTATGTGACCTGCCTATTTACATTCTGTCAATGAAAACCTCTTTTCTGATGGGAATTTCAAGGGCTGATAAGGTTTTGTGGTGGGGCATTGGTGGGTAAAAATTGTGGGGGTTTTGTGTATATAAAGGTCTGGATATTCCCTCCCTGCCCCTTTTTTGTTGTTGTTTTGGTTTTATTATTATTGTTGTTGATTAAAACCACGCCATTCATCTTTGAAAAGTGTTTTTAATGTTAAGAGGTTATCTTTATTTTCATATCACACTGGGCATCAGTATGCCTAGAATCCTTGGGTTGTGTGGTATCAATCTCCTTTGCCATATAATGAGCTGGATTATTTGTCTGGCTGTAATATGACAAATTTTCACTCATTGTGGGTGGTGCCTCAGTTGATGTTATCTGTTAAAGTTCTTTAAAGCTTGTGTTTAGTGATAAGCTACACACGGGACCAAAAGAGAGTACCTTGATCACTAGTGCACATGGCTTTTTATAAATTCCATGAACTCTTATTAAAGCTGCTATTTTAAGACCTTGGAACAAGGCAGTCTTGACAGTCTTGTTTATTAAAAAACCCAGGAATGATAAAGCAGGTGCCAGACCAGTAACTATTCAGTAGTTCTTTTGCCACAAGCAATGCTAAAACCTTTTGAATGTTCTTGTGACTATTTATTTCCTAAGGCTGTTTCAGCTTTTCACACTCACCATTCATCCTTAGGATGCTGTTAGGTATGGTTCCAGTGGGGTTTTGTCCTCTGGGGAAGCCCTTCTAGATACAACACATGACTAATCTACTTTAACCTAGATGTTATCAGGTAGTACTTCTGCCCACAGCTGCTTACAGTAGCTCAGCATTTCTGTTTTAATTGCAGGTACCATTATACTTTCCTTCCAGCTTTCTTTGTTACAAAATCTGAATTCCATTCGCATGCCTCCTTCTGTAAGGAATGTGGAGCCTCTTCTGTAAATAATCTCAAAAGCTTTTACTCATACCATGTCTATTCCATTTTATGACCTGCAGCTAGTTTAAATGATGCAACCTATTCTAGTCGGGAAGGTAAATTTTTAAGGCATGTTAAGAGTCTAGATTCTCAACTGCTTTAATACTGGAGATAAAAGTCAAGGAAAAGTTAATAACTTTTATCTAGAACTTGAATCAAACCAATCATGGCTAATTGTTAAGGCTGCAGACAGTATTTTAAAGGGAAGTTTTGAAACTTTTTATTCCATCTTAACAAAATTGTCAGAACTAAAAAAAAAACCAACGTGAACTGTCAGTGTGTTAATGATGGGTGAAAAGTCATCTCTTGCCTTAGCGTCTTCCTTTTCAGTCTGAAGATATTATTAACACAATATGTTTACAAAGGAAAATGTTGGACTAAACTGATTCTGCTAGAAATAAAGAAGAGTCTATAGTTGTGCTGTGATGAAGGTTTGGGTACAAACTGTCTGAAATCAAACATACACCACAGCTAAGAACAAAACCACAAACAGTTCCACTTAAGACACTGAAATCCAAATAAATTTAAAGTTAGGAACACGTTAAGCAGTTATTAACCCAAAGGGATGGCTAAACTCTGTGGTTTTACAATCTTCACAGAACAATAATAGTATATCGGTTTCTGTGATTTAGAAGCTACTGAAATTTTACAGAGTTGAGTCAGTAAACCAAGAAATATGAATTAATAAAAATATGTCCAAAAAACACATGAGGTATATCACTGAGGGTAAAAGGAATTTTTGGAAATAACATCTACCATGAATGGAAGAACTGAAGAGCAAAAAAGAGACAGTCTTAGATGTAAAAAGTAGCCTGGATTATGAGCATTTAGGAAGAAATCTTACGTGGAACCAACCGTAGAGTTAATGGAAGTTTCTTCCATTGTCTCAGTGGAGCTCCAAGGCAGTAGAAGGAATGGAGCCTCATAAGCAGGGATTGCTTGATATGTTTGTCAATCAGAATACTATTGAAAAGTTCAGCACATTACTATCTGAATTAATGTTAGGAACACAAAATTATTTAATGCTAACTCTGCAGCTAAATGCTACTGTTACCTTTAAAAAATCAAGTACAGAGAGTAATTTCTTAGTTCCTGGGCAATGACTAATTTTGGGTATCTAATTACAACATTAGGGCATGTAAAACCCATACCCATGCTGTCAAATTGTGTTTCTGTTATGTAGTATAAGTTCCCTTCCAGACAACCATCTATCTTGCATTCCTGAGTGAAGGATTTGTGTCTGGAGTTTTGTTTTTGCAGTTTTAGAATGCCCCAACATATGTGCTTCCCTTTCCTTAATAACATCACAGGATACAGCTGCTGGGTTTGGTTTCTTTCTGGGCGTTATGCATGACTGTTCCTTTCCTTGAAGGGTAAAAGTTAGGGAAGGAGGAGAAACAAAAAGGAAAACATTTCTTTTCCATCTCTTGATTTTTATTTGGGCAGTGTCAGCAGGAGTGGTTTACTCATCTAGGTAATTACCTTTACATAATGTGTTTCTCATATTGTAAATTGAACCTAAGAATATCAGGGCTTTTCACACATCCTGCATAACAACCTGTAATCATTAAGCATATGTAGTTGTTCTTATACTGTTACATTACTTTATATTGTATATATATTTTCTTTTCTGAATCAAATGTGTCATCAGTTGACTTGATCTGTGAGTTGTATGTGAAAATGTGGAAGTTAGAAGAGCTGATTTTTGTGTATGGAAGGTAAAAAAGACTGGGAAATAAATATCAGGTTTGTGGTTCCCTGGCAATTTCCCATATCAATTCACATATCCGTATATTTTCTGTGGAATTCTGTTTCACTATTTTTGTTTTCAGTTAATGTTTTCTTTAGGTTAACTGCTTTTCTCTTGAACAGTATTAACTGGATTTCTTACATTAATCAGAAATTTTACTGCTGCTTTTTTTATACACACATGCTTGCAGGGCTTAGAGAAAAATAATCTCTGACAGCTTCACGTATTAGCTTACCCCGCTTCATCTATTTCCACTTGAACTTTACAATTTGCTTCTCTATCTTGATTTTGTTTCAGTGTCTTTGTTGTATCTTATTCAAAATTTTCTTCTGTTTTTATATTTTATAATGTCTAGATCTAGGTTAGCATAGATGCTTGTTGATGTTTGGTGATTAGAAGTGGTTTTTATCAAAAGTCTGGGTGTAAATGTGAAGGAATGGTACAAGAAATACCTTTTGACACAGTACAACCATCAGATGGGCTTGTTGGTGCAGATAGGAGATGGAATGTCTGGTGGAGTTTTACTAATCTTTAAACAAGCAACAACAATGAATGGGTAGTTGTATAGTACGGGCATACTGTGAAATTTATAACCTTGCAGATAGTGGTTATCTCCAGGCATAGGAAAACAGGACATCTCAAGGCATCCAAGCATACTGAACAGACAAGAACCGCTTTTGTGGCAAGAATAACAATTTTCGGCTTTAGGTCACTAAAAGAACACAGTGATAGAGAAGAGAAGATGAAGTAAATGACCACCAGAGGTCATGGAAGACCACCAGAGGAAGAAAAGACCCTGACCCAAATTTTATTACACATGCTTGGACTATGTAAATGAATTCCAGTAATCTATTAGCATAAGACTGCCGTTTCTAAGAAATATAATGAATATGTATGTTTAGCCTGCATACAAACTACGAACCTAGCTTGCATCAGTATGCGCATTTGCAGGAGTGTTCCCCTGTGTCTCTGGTGTCACAAAATAAAGAATGCCTGCTTAATAACTTCAGTTACTGAGTTTTTCACTGCATCATTGGCTTAAAGAGGTGAAGAGGGAGAAGGCCAATGCTCTTCTCTCTGTTTCTTTCGGAAACTGATTGAGTTCCAGGATGATAACAATTAGCTTTCAGAATAGTAATATACTTACACATAAATTTAGCAATAATTTGGAAGTTCAATATCTCATGCAGTTATCTTACAGATCAAAGATAATTTCTTTATGCTAGTGAAGTAAAATTGTAGTGCAGTTTCCAATTGCTAGATCTGTCAATATAGAACTACAGTATCAGAACATTTGTAGTTATTGAAGATGACATTAAACTATTATAAGACCATTTTATTTAATTACTTTTTCTCCTAGTTTTGTCTCATGCACATAGCAGGAATGTAACTACAACAAATGGACAAGACAACATGTAATAGAGTTTTTAAATGCTTTCCAAAACAGCTTTGACACCACTTATATCAGATTGAGTAGCCTGTGCAGAAGGCACTATTTGTTAGAAAGCACTGATGATTATATATTGTATCTGTATCGCATAGGCTGAGAAAAAATTGGTACCTCGTTTTTTCATGTAATGTCCCATGGCTCAGCTCTACCAGCCTTGGGAAAAGAGACTACTCTTTTGCTATAGATGAACCATTGCCCTTCATGCACCTAGAAATTTCACTTTTTTTTTCTGCCAGTTACCAGACATTCATAGGAGTACTGTATATTCTCTTGGCAATCTATCAACCTCTTCTTCAGAAGAATAAAGCAAAAAAAACTATGCCATTTTTCTTTCTGATACTAATCCATTACACTGTCTTTGCTCTCCATGTCAATACACCATAATTTCTTCAGTGCTGAAGGATATAACATTAGCAATAGACTAAGCACAGGCAAGGCAGGAAGAAACAGTATTTTCCTTACTGATTACTTAGATCTGAATAATGATGTTGATTTTAAGATGGTCAGATTTTGATAATAGAAGAATTTGTTCTGACAGGGAAGAAGTCTAGAGGGCAGAGAGCAGAGGGAGAAAATACATGAGAAATGCAATTTATTACAACTAATTTATTACAACTATAACTAATTGTCACTCCATCACTGTGGGACTAAAAAGGGTCCTCAGGGGATGGGACGAAAGATGTGTAGAGCTGTGGTGCATGTGCATCTGCAAAATGGAATCATTCAGATGAATATTTATTACTTGAATATGTGAATATTAAGCATGTTGTCAATTTGATTATGAGAGATGGGGGACACTGAGATACAGAACACATCTTTGCTACTAAGAATTCATCTCCTCATGATGGTGAGGCATATACATTTTGCATCACTGTGATCATACTGGTTTCCTGGGAATTCATTATAGTACCTTTGTGACACACTAAGCAGTAACTACTCTGCTGTAATGATTTCCAGCAATGCTGGTAGAACTTTCCCACCTCATCTAATTTAATTATTTATTTTAATTTTAACTCATTCTGACAGTCTCTTGAGATGCACAGCTCATTGTCATGAGAGCTCCCAAAAGACAGCAATAACACAACTCTGCTCTGTAGTTTCATACATAATTATAACAAAAGACATAAAACAGGACACTTAATCTGTAGCTGAAGACAAGAGCATTGAGCAGTCAGCATCTCAGTATGTTAGCTTAAGACAACAATTTAAGGGATTTCAGCTAGGTTGATTTTTTTTGTCACTCACAGTTCAAGCATGTCCGTTCTTTGCTTTACTCTCTCTTCTGTGTTAACCATACAAGGTCTTTCCATCTGTTCTTCCCCCTTTAGAAAACCAACTATCTTCATGTCAGTGTTGAGGTTTCTTTTGTGTGGAACATGTTTTTAGTGAATGTTTATGCTAGACATAGCAGGAGACTGCTGATTAAGAAATAATAAAGATCTGTGTAGGCAGCATTAGTTTTAAAAGTTGTTTACCAGAGCAAAAACACTTAAAAGAATCTTCACTAAAAATCCTTCCTCTTTTAATTGATTAATTTATTGCAGTGGAAATGGTTCTCCAAGGCTTCACACACAGTTCAGGAGCAGTTAAAAACAGAACTTCTAAGCTTGATAACAGGTAGTAGATGCCATTATTATTATTATTATTGAAAAATCTTTGTTCAGAGTATAGAATTTTAAAACTTTCAGTTTGGGGGCAGATACTTGACAGTTAATCTCTACATTGAGTTTAATAACATAGTTTTGGCAAAATGTAAATGTAATGCCTCCTAGTTAATGCTAAGAAGAAGAAATTTTTGAGATGAAGAAGCCCTTCATAGTTTGCTGCTTTTTTCTTTTATTTCTTCAAAGTCATATGAGTCACACTGTAAAATAACATAATTTACAGGCTCCACCTTGGTGTGTTGTTTGTTTTTGTTTTCTGTGGATGACATCTTAGAGGGGGGAAAAAGGTTTTTGTATTGTAAACCTTGATTTGTTGCTATCTGCTGCACTCACTTATATTTACTCCTTTATAAGGCAAGAATTTTTCACCAACATCATCATCACAGTTTTCATAAAGGAAGATTCAGTAGTCATGATTTCAAATGCATTTTAAATATGCCATTCTGAGAAATCTAAATGCACTTTATATACAATTTTACCTTATCATCCACTGCTTATAGTCTTATGCACTGCTCCTAGGCATTTTCCAGCATGGAAACAAAGGGAAGAAAAATAATACTTGAATGGATAGAACTACAGCCTTATCATTTTGTGAGGTACTGCTTAATTTGAATATACATCTGAAGTACAACAATGACTAATCTATTTAAATAGCTCATCTGTAAATATAGAAATCTTTAGAAGGAAATTGCATGCCTCCAGGCGAAAACCTGATTTATAGCAGGAATCATGAAAGAACGGAGAGAGGCAAGGAAACCGAAGAAGAAGAGTGTATAGTTAGAAACAAATGTGAGACCCAGAACATATGGATTCCATCCTTAGTATAACTTAAACTTCATACAACATTCAACTGTGAAAAAAAAATCCTATTAAATCACATTTGTTCTTAAAGAAGGTAATAATAATACATCATTTTGTATCAATCTGGGATAGGATGTGAGGGTTTTAAGAGACCAGCAATCAGGTCTTTGTAGGGGGTGATGGGAGATTACATTGATATGGAAATAAGAAACAGTAATACTAAATGTCTAATTATTTCTTTCCTCAGTGGAAAATGTTATACAGAGTTTCTTTTTGAACTGCTTAGCTACAAGAGACTGGACTTCCTCCTTTACTTTAGCATAACCCACTGCCTTGAGCTGAGTAATATCCATTGAAAATATGTCCTTCCTGAGTATTTTTAGTGTACAGCAGTCTTGGTGAATTCTTCCATTATTCTGAAGAGAAACTGTACTTAGATAGAGAAGAAATTGTGGTATTATTATGAAATTGTAAGAATCACAGGGGAGAAAAATCTGCAGCCAAAAGAGAGCTGACAAGCTTCCTTCCACTGCAGTATTTTTCCGTTTGATTTCTTATGTCTTGTTTGGTTTTTCTTCAACGATTTTGAATTTGTTCTCTTCAGTTCCCACGAAACTTAGAAACAAAATTAGTTTCATTGTATTTCTCTTTACATGACTTGTAATGGCTTTATGATGCTCAAACAAAAACAATATTGGAAGACAGTTCTAATTTTTTGTAGCTTTGGTTGAATGTTTTGAGACTCCTGATTGACTGAACAAATGGTGATCTTAGGGTGCCTATTTCACTGAGGTTTAAGAGTTATTTTATTTCTTTCAAGGTACTTTGCTTTAAGTGCTACATCAATTTCCATGCACATTGTTACATTTTCCTATCATAGTATAAAAGGTTACCTTTTCCATTTCGAAGTTGAGAAAATACTGTCATTGGGAACTGAGATGCTTTATAGGATAATACCAAACATCTGCACAGCAGTATCTGAACTTTCTGTCAGTATGGAATAATTTTGTGAGGTTCCAGTATGCTATTGGTTAGAAAATATGTAAAGCATGGGGTGTAAAAGTGCATATTTTGACTGAAAGTTCCTGTCAGTATGCTCTAATATTGACTCAGAATCCTCAAAGCTCATTTTGGAGACTTTCTTTTGAAACCCATCCTAACTTTGGTATTTTTCACTGTGTTGGATCTCTGTGTGGTGTACATAAGATAAAGAACTCATGTGAGATGAATTACCAGTCAGTATATATCTAATGACACTGTAGCAGTGATTTTATTTTACTGCCAGACCAGATCAGTGATTTGCATGTGAAGGCCCAGGGATCTGTCCTGAATCATCCAGTTTTTAGTAAAGTGAATGTTTTCATAGCTTAGAAGACCCATGCCATTTCTTAAGGTGTTTTTATTAAAACCAATCTGAAAACAGTTTTACAGAAAATTTAGTTACAGTGAAAGCTGTGAGTGTAATCTAAGGTCAGAAACTTGAAAACTGCTGGTTTTAGTGATGTGTAAGTGGATTTCTTTTCTTTCCCTATTAGAAAATGGTCGGCTGTGGAACTCTTTTGTGAAGACCTCAGAAGAAATACCATATTTTCCAGCCAGCTTTTCATAATGTAAATATCATTTGAGCTTTCCCAAATGGGCAGCTAAACCATGAACAAACAGAAAAACCCATTTTGGACTGTATTTCTGAACCAGGCTTCACCTTCTCTCTCAGGAACTTATTAAAGGATTACATCTGAAAAGACAAGAGAAAGAAAACGTAAACCAGAAAGCTTACCCTACAATGAGAATTACAAGTACATCTTGTATCTGTCCAGTCCTCGTTTGTCTCTGTTTTGTGCAGAGGTGTTATGGAGCTCCTCATCATGGCTCCATCAAAGTGACTAGAAATCAAACCAAACACATAGAAGGTGAAACAGAAGTGCATCATCGTCCCAAGCGTGGATGGGTGTGGAATCAGTTCTTTGTTTTAGAAGAACACATGGGACCAGATCCTCAGTATGTAGGAAAGGTAAGGTCTTTGTCTTTGTTTTGGTTTTCATTTTGTTTTCCCCATCTCCTGGGAGGTGGCATTGATAGAGGAAAAATGGGTACCTCCTTAGCACCTTCTTTTTTAAAATAGGACACCTCTTGGATTGCTACATACATGCACAGTGAACTTGCCAGTTGTCTATCTATACTTTCTGTGTTTATTATAAAGAAAAAAAAAAAAGATAGAGAAAAGTAAATAGGATGAAGATATTAAAGTATGATATAATAGTGTTTCGTTTGAGCTCAGCTCAAGATAGAGTGAGTGCAGCTGATCCTCTTATATCACATTCTACAAGCCCAAAAACATGGGGCTTAAATATGTCACTGCTGAAGACTTTTCCAGACTATTTCAGAGTAAGATTTAGTTCTTCTTCAGGGAATATTATAAATACAGTCTAGGCTCCATAGGGTATTCATTCCATTCTAAGCATAGGGCAGAAAAGGGGTCCTCCAAAGGGAAATCCTCTGTGACTTCCTTCATAAAAAGAGGCAGCAGATGTGTCACTTGTTACAGTTCCTCAGAAGGCTGAGAACAAGCCCTGCATTTATGTTTTGACATATATAGTGAGCTTCAGGCATAAAGTTCATGCTCATGGAATTGTAGGCTGGCCAGCCGAAGTCCAGTATACCATGTATAACGTTATCTGTATGGCTTGGTTTTAAAATTTTCATTAAAGTAACACAAAACTGTATCTATAGCTTTACTGCAAGATGTGTGACAGATGGAGCTTTTCTCCCCCTAAATACTGTCTTTCATCATCATAATAGAATTTTATATTATGTAATCTCAATGAATCTTCCCTTATGAAAATGGAGAAAGATGTTGAATATGAGTGAAGAAAAATGTTTAATGGGCATGAGGGCATGTAAAAGGAGTTACTTCATTTTAGTTTGCCTTTATTTTGAGAATCATGAAAATTATATTTTAGAATAAGAAAAATATCAAAGGAAACCAGTGGCTTCTGAAATCACAGATGTCTAGTAGCAACAGTTTTGTAATTTGAACAGTATCATCTGAACTAAAAATATCTAGTGGAGCATATGTATTTAAGATACAGTTAACACAAAGACCAATAAATAAATAAACTAGTTATGCCAACATTAGTACAATATCAAGTATTTCAGCATACTGAAAATTGTTGAGATTTGTGCAGGAAATGTAAACTCAGGAAGGACCTTTCTAAATGCATTGAAAAAGAAGCTTTAAAATGGGCAAAGGGATGAGGAGATACACTTCCAGACCCATCTGAGACTGATTAGCAGTTTTATGAATCATTTTAGAACAGACAAAACATTTTACAAACATGTTGCTGGTGTAAAGCTTTGCAGGAGAATCAAAATATTGTCTGGAAAGAGCTAGACAGCATAAATAAGATTTGGATATGGAGATACAGAGTAAACTTAAGGACCATAATGAGATAAGGTTCTTACAGAATAATATAATGAATTTCTGCTACTAGTTTGTCAGGTGTAACTAAGGGGAAGAGAAAGATTTATTCACCACATCCGTTATTGCCTCTACTACCTTAGAGAATGTATGACATTAAACTGCAAAAGCTGAGAAAATTAAAACAAAGTTAAATTGATATTGAAGCCATTGTGAAAAATAATGTTAACTCGTTTGCTGCTCTGATAACTTTTGGCTAAGAATACTGAATTTATATAGGAAGCTATAAGGAAAAAATCAAATACTATGGCTGAGAAGGTGGTGCAGAATAAAATATGTTTGCTTAATTAGTCCCAATAATAATAGTGCAGAGCATGTATTATTCTAAAAATACACTTCAGAAGAAACTACAAGGGAAAAAAGGAGCTATTTAATTTGGATTTTAGTTGAAAAAATATGTTTTAGTGGCCAGGAGTTATTTAGAAGGAAGATAAAATAAGTGAGATTTTGAACTAGTCTACTAACAGGTAGAGTGGAAAAAAAATAAATCTGAAGGGGTTTCAAAGTAAAACTTGCTTTATGAAAACATTTATAGACATGATTGTATGCAAGAAGAGTGTCCTGGACTTGGTGAGCTAAAGAATGGTCCCTTTGTGGTCCTATGATAGCATTATGTATTTTCTTTCATCCTCTCACCACTCTATTAATACTACATTTACAGAAATCAATGAATAGGATTTCTGTTAATCCTTCGTGGTCAGAATGTTACTACATGCCTTGTTTGAGGACAGTTCTTCCTTTGTACTCTACCATTTTTCTTCCCTTTTCCTCAAAGTATTCCCTGTGGTGTTCATCTTTTTCTGCTTTTGAGTACTTCACAACATTAACATTCTTCACAGAAGCTTTGTGGGACTTAGAAGCATCTGTACTCTAGTTTCTATTTGTTGTGATGGTTCTGATGACCTGACTTACTACAAAGATCAATCATATTACTTCAGGCATATAGTTTTGATTCAGAAAAAAAGGAAAGCCTGGCTGATGCTGAGAAAATATTAGTAATTAGCAAAATTTCAGTAGTGGTCATCACGCATGAGTTCCTTTTCATTTTGAAAATAGGGGGTTTACTGATGTTGCATTCAATTGTACACAGCTCATCAAGGTCTCATTCTACATGGCCTTAATTTGACAAGAGGCTTTCATGAAAAGGCTCTCTGTTCATGAAGGCAGACTATGTGAGCAGTGTTGTTTAATTCCAGGCTTCTGTTCTATGGCAGCATGCTACCAGCTCTGCGAATTATTAATTCTGTAGACTACTTTGCTTCACTGGTTAGACTTTTGCCATTTGAGATCTGTCCTTTCACATTTTTCACACACAATTTGGGAGTAACATCACAGAGAGCAGAGTCATTATGTACAATGCTGTTATAATGATTACAGTCATTGTCATGGAAATGCTCACTGAGGACAAGAATAGGGTAGGCCTCCAATGAAAATGGTAAGATTTCTCATTCTTGTCCTGAAATCATTCTCAAGAGGATGAATTAATTTACTGCCAGCATCTGTTACACATCTGTTAGGACAACAAGTCATCATAATATTTTAATATCAATCATATTTCCATTCCTCAGTCATTATTTTCTCTAAAAATAAATGTCATTTGGAGACTAGAAATCTGCATAAAATGAATCCCTATTAGCCATACTCAGAAGGTTTCTATAGGAACATGGCAAAACATGGATCCTGGAAAATTAAAGTTGTAGAAATGAGAAATTATCCTTTTGTAGATGTTCAGTATTTTCTGTGGTTCTGGGATTAGTGAACTTGTTCCCTCCTGTTGCATCTGGATTAAGTCTTCAATGTTTCAGGTTATGTTTTCTAAACAATTCCAAAAGTAGTTTTGTATACTTATTAGAAAAGGTATCTCTAAAGAATTTAAAACCACGGTGACTTCTTTCTCTAAGATGATGAATTCTCTGAATACTTGAATATTCTTGAAAACTTCCCAACGATCAGCATTATTTAACAATGTTGGTTCTGACAGACTACTCATCTGTGGGGGCAGTGTGTATGTCTGCATGCAACAGAGAAACTGTGGAAATTTGATTAAGTGGGAGCAGATAAGCAGCGCGAATCCACAGAACTGATGATTCATCTGAGTGAGACATCGTGTCTTTTGCATCTAATGAAAACATAACTGTTAGCACTGAAGAGGACTGGACTACTGAATGCACCATGATCTGCTGAGGAGTCAGGTACTGACTGGACCAGCACAGGGGAATGAAGATTCTCCCAACGAAATCTAGAAAAACTTGTGTTGTAGGGATGCAAGCTTTAACATTTCTCAGTTGCCGTGGCTGATAAAGTTTGCATTTCTCTTGCATTTTCTGCATGCTTCCAGGTTAGTTAATTCACATGTGATGATACAGAAAACAAATAAAAAGAATTTCAGGGAGGAAGAGAAAGAATACATGTTTCAGTCCATAACATTCTTCATTTTGACCTTTTACACCTCTTTCTCTCCAGAAGTTCTGCTACTTATGATATTTCTTAAAGGTGAGTTGCACTGGCAGCAAGTCATTCTCTACATATTCTCTGTCCTTTTTACTTCGGAGAGAAAAATAAACATGCAGTGTTGACTCAAGGCTGAGTGTGTCATTATATTAGAGGGAATAGCAGAGCAATATAATGAATGTAATGCCTCTTAATCCAGTTCAAATGTCCTCTGAAGGTTAAACAGGAACAGCTTTTCAGGTATTCAAGTCTGTTGTTTTTCAAATGCTTTTTAGTTTCCAAATTTGGGGCATAAGAGGAGTGACACTTTATTTGGTTCTTACATTTTTACCTATAATTCCAAAACACTTGTTGATGGGGGACATAAGGAAGTATGGAACAGTTGGGAATGAGTGTCAACACAGGAAAGGGAACAGGAAAGTAACAGCTTTTAAAATGTCCTGAAATTATTGTACTGAAAGTTATATTAGGAAGGAAATCCATGTGTTACATTGGGTTTTCAAGATAGTAATTCTTTTAAATTGTTATTTTACTCTTAAAGACAGAAATACACCATAACAAACCTGTCATTAAAAAACCATTTTTCAAAGTAATACGGTGGCATATCATTGTAGTAAAATAGTTCTAATACAAGAGAGTGAATCTAGTATTCCCTTATCATATCAAGACAATTTCTCATCTCAGATTTAATGACAGTAAGGGGAAAGTATGTCTACTTTAGAATAAATGCTAAGGAAAAAACAAAAGTGGAGTTTTACAACAAAATGCTTTTATTCAATGTCAGAAGTTCACATAATTAAAGCATATAAGATATTTATCAATTTAAACATAAGAAAAGTTCCAAAAGAGATTCTGATGAATGTTTTTTCTCTCATGATAAAGAAAGTGAAAAGGAAAGTGTAGATGTTACAGTCTAAAGACTTTCTACATGGCTTGTTAGCCATTTTCATACCTTTGTTGGACTTCATGCTCTTAAAGGTCTTTTCCAACCATATCAACTCTGTGAATTGAATAATCAGCACATAGAATAATGTGCATTTCATTTTCTACCTATTAGATTTCTAGTTTCACAAATAATGCATTTAGATAAAATAATTTTCCTCTATCGCTAGTGAAAATGTGGTAGCAATAAAAACCGAAATATGCAAACACAGATTTTTCTGTTCTTTTATGGACTTTAGCCACTTTAAAAAACTTTTATAGTAGAATGGACTTACATAGAAAATAAAATAGAAAGAAAAGAAGAGGCATTTTACCTCATCCAGCTTTAAAATCACATATGTCATCTGTTTGGTGTAAAAGAGATTAACTTTTTAATTCTTCTAGGGCTCTTAGAAAGGGGGATGAACAACATTTAATCAATACATTTAATAGTTGAGCAAAGATTCTAACATCACAATTTTTAATTACTTCAAAACTGAGATGTCTCCAACTTCTTCCAAAGGATCTCTCAGCACGTCTATGAAAATTGAGATTATTCAAGTTTTCAGTGAAAGAGTAGAAGCTTGTATTTTTAATAGTTCTGTCTTAATAATAATAATAAAATCTTCCCTGTGACATTTTCTCCTGTATTACTGATGTCAGATTCTATAGTACTTTATATTGACCTTGATCGTTATCAATTTCTTCTCTCTAGTTATGCAAAATTATCTTTTTCCCTGTTACAGAATTTTAATTTCATTAGGTGACAAACCTCAGATTTTACAGTACTTTTAAAGTTTTTTTGATCCTTATGCTTTTCTGCTCTCTGATTACTCAGGTCCTAATTCTTGTCACCGTTACCATTACTAAATAACATTTTAATCAATTGCCATTGAAGTTGATGGAAAGCCAATGCTGATCTCCCATCCTGTGCTATCACCCCTAGTGAGAGGTAGAGGGATAATGGGTTTAAATTGGAAGAGGGCAGATTTAGATTAAAAATTAGGAGGAAGTTCTTCACCAGGAGGGTGGTGAGACACTGGAACAGGTTGCCCAGAGATGTTGTGGATCCCCCGTCCCTAAAAGCGTTCAAGGCCAGGTTGCATGGGGCCTTGCACAACCTGATCTAGTGGGAGCTGTCCACAGCAGGGATGTTGGAATGAGATTATCTTTAAGGTCCCTTCCAACTCACGCCATTCTATGAGTCTATGATCATATTGGACAGTGCCTACTTCTTTGTTCTCCTATCTGTCTCCCAGTGTTGCTCAGGGAGTGGCCTTACTAAGAAACAGAGGAAATACACCCTCTCTCCTTTAACTGCTGTCATCAAATCTGAGATCAGTATTGCACAACATTATATCATGTTAGACATCTCATTTTCTACTGTATTTTTATAAAAAGGTAAGACTGTTGCCAATCCAAAAGACTTACAAAATAAAAATGCATGTGTGCATACCTGCTTTTTCATGAGTTCTGTTGGCACAGACGGCCCCTTTTGCAACCTCTATGCTGACAGTAACTCTGCCTTTATTCAACAACTGTTCCTTAGTTTCTTTTTGAGAGGGTGAGGACACATTTCTTAAATTCTACAAGTCATAGAATGCTGTGGACCTCTGGGTTTTATTAATTATTTTTGAAGTGGAATATCTAAACATTCAGAGGTTACTTGAGGGAAAATCAAACTTGAGGGAAGAGAGTGCTTTCATGAGCCCAAACAGTCTGACTCCCTTCCAGCATGTTCAAGCCATATCTGAGCTTTCCTGAAGCATAGTATTCACATTGCAGTTCTTTGACAGAGAATGGCTATGTACAGACTGACAAGGGCATTTTAGCTTGCAAACAAACCAAACAAACAAAAAAGCACGAACGTATTGAAGTTCAGTCCTAGTCTAAATACATAGGATAAAACATTTACTAGATTTAACTTCGTTTAAGTTGTTGTGGAATTACGCCAAGAAGAAACTTGGTCTTTTATGTTAAAAAAGCAACATTGAATCTAATATGTCCAAGTGATAACTGTCATGTGAGGAAGCTTTATACAGTCTGTCAGTTCCATATTGCAAAACAGGAGCCCTGTTGAGACTGTTATTTCAATTAATGGTTCAAAATAATTCTATCAAGGTGATCTAGTTTTCCCTGGGATTTTTATGGACTAAAAATGCCATCAATTTCCATAGGAAGCATCGTGAGGTGGTGTTAATTTTGCATGAGTCTATTCTGGTGCAGTGCCCACTATAGAGCTTCCCTTGGTGCAGTCCCGTGGGTTATCAGAAGAAATTAACCACGGGAAAAGACCCCATCCTGTCTACGAAGAACTTCTCGCCTCCTCTTCAAGGAGCCAGGGGAGGCTGACAGAGCCATTGAAGGCTAGGGAGGGCCGTCGACACTGCCTCCCTCCAGACAGGCCTTGCTCATGCTCTGTCCGGATCTTATCACCACATGAGTGGTCAGGCTCTTGCAGAGATGTTCCTAGACCCGTAAGGGGAGTTTTGCAAAGGGTTATTTGAATGATGTATTCCGTAGGGAGCTAAAGGTAATGACTCCTATTCGTTGATGTTGAATTTATTACATTCTCAGCAACTGCTTTTTTGCTTTATTAGGTACTTTGCCTACATGTCATCTTTCAGTCATTTGAATCAAAATTGCGTGTAATGCTGAAATGATATTTGTGTTCTAGAACACATTCACATCTTTTAATGACAACAAAAATTTGCCAGATCATAAGAAATAAAAAGGAAGATTTAAGGTTTAATTTTAAAACATCTCCATTTTTTCTAATCATAACACTTACACAGACGATGAAACTAAAATCACAGTGGTGATCTTTGTAAATATTTAATTTCTAAAATATATTGTTTTGGGGATTTTTTTCTAATTGTAGTGGAAAATATCAGCTTGTAAAAACATGAAAGCACTATTTCAGATTGTAATCTTTTTTTTTTTTTCTGCTTATCAGGACTAGCTCTGGTTAGTTCATGACAAGCAGTTTTCATTTAAATAGTTACTCCCACAAGTTTATCAGCTGCAACTCAAACAACATATTTGAAATAACAATGAAAAAGAACAAAACACCTTTGTTTAAACAGAAAGTGCAGAGGTCTGTCTGCGTTCAGATTATGCTCAACAATTTACAGACAAGAACAGAGGTAAATCTGAGCAGAGGTAAATCTGTGTGTCTGTCTGGAGTTAGAATAGAATACCTTTAAACTCATCTTCATATTCTTCTGATCTTGGGTCCATTTGCTAAAGAGTCTGTCCCCTCCAGCATTTCACTGAGGTTTTCTAAAAGACAGGCTTCCTGTACACAGCTGTTCAAGACAGGACATGAGACAGGTGCAAAGATGGCTTTCTGCAGAAAGGTAGCAAAGGACTTGGGGAATAAGCTCAGCAGAAGAGTTCATGCTAACTCTGTAACACAAGGGTAGTAGTGTTGCTGTCCTATATGTTGAACATTTGTATGAAATATTATTTTTTTCTGCTTAGAATAGTTTGAAATTTTCCATTAGGCTACAAACAGACAAAATCCCAGTCATCAGAGATAATAGTTTGTATTTATAAATTTACATTTGTGATTTACCTTGGGTTAAATTAATTCATGTGGCATGGGGTATTGGTATGTCCTTGTCTGTTTTGCTATTGGGTATGTGTAACCTTAACTACTGCCAAACTGTATTTTTTGGGGTTTTTATATTCCAGCAAATTAGCATACTCAATACTTAAGGTATCATTATAAATTATACAGCTTTTCAAAGTCTCATGTAGAAGACATACCAATAATTACAGTTCTACTGAAAAGATCTTTTCCTATTAGTCAAAGGACCTGCTTGAGCCATTCTTGTGAGAATGTGATGATAATAAAAGAGGTGCACAAACAGATCCCTTCCTTTGAATTAGAGAGCCTGTTTAAGAAGAAGTTTCTGTAAAACAAATAGAAATGCTTATAATTAATATGAATATTGTCTCTTTCGGAATGCATGGTCCAATTTATTTTTTTAAAGAAGTTTTAATATTTTTATATTTGTTTTAATACGTAATTATAGATTTTAATTACAAAATCCAGTGGTATACTAAAGAGGTATAATTTTAGACCTGGCAAAGTATTAGAGAAGTAACACCCTTGCACACCCTTGATAAATGAATGCTTTCTATCTGAAAGCCTTGAGTCAAATCATGATAACAAGTATTTCAACAACTCAAACAGCATCTATATGGCTGTTTTAGATGTAAGATTCAAATTACAAAAACATTGTCTTTACCTTGCTGACTGGAACAACAAAGTTGCTGATGGTGTGTTGAGGGTGTTCAGGTAGTTTCGAAGGCAGGAAAAATGCCGCATTTTCAGTTAAAAACTTCATTCTGGAATTCTAATGTTTATTTACAGCTGCTGTGTTTCTGTGTACAGGGCATTTTTTTATTTGAAAGGATTGCTTTACTTTTTTGGAAGTAGTATGATGAACACCTGAGCAGGGGATTAGGCTCTTCTGACTGAAAAGAGATGAAGTGAATTGGATAGTGGCATAGACAGTAGTAAGTACTGTGAGGAATGTGTATCCGGAATGGTTTTTTCACTTCCCTTTCCTTCCTCTCAATCAGCTCATGTATTTGAAGATCTTAACACATCTGTAGACAGTCCAGGAGAATTGTATACAACGTAATCCTATGTTGAGGTCTGTACCCTAGGTGTTGTTTGTTTCATGCACCCTCTGAATTCATCAAAAAAGCCATCACAACAGACTAGAAATAAAGAACATAATGCAGTTCTTCATATATTAAGGTGGTAAAACTGCTTAGAATCAGACGCTTTTATGTTTAATGCCACATCAGTGTTCCTGATTAGTCTCTCAATAATGAATTGAGGTAATTCAGCAGCTAAAAAACATGGCATATTGAGATTAAGAGCAAGCCACGGTTTGACAACAAATCCATACATTTAAGAAGCCAGAGCTGCATGTCTGTAAATGTAGATAGCTGAGCTCTAGCTATGTTAATAAAAATGGCTTTTGTCTATCATATACCTATATCACAAGGATTTGTTGTCATATTAAATACTATTCCAAGCTTGATTGTGTCAGAGGCTATTACCAATGAACTCATCATTTCCAGTCCACACTCCTCTTTTAGTTAATGTTTCCTCTGTATGTCCATAATAGCATGAGCAAATCTTGGTTTACATTTTATTTGGAGGAAGTAGTTTCCCCATTTTTCCTCTATATTGTATGAAATCATTGTGACAGGTTTCTTTCAGAGCACGAGGAACCCATTCGTTATAGATAGTTTTCATACTTAAACTGGCAATTTACAGTGACTCGTTCAAGCTTGGTTTTATTTAAATCATTAATCATAAGGACCATGTAAAATTGAGGTGTAGATTGCAGGTAAAAGCTGAAATATATTAATGGTAGTATTACTTATAACAATAATTACAGTCTGGGGAGGTGGGGAGGGAAGTCAAGGGACTGAGGGATACTCAGTGCCTCAAATTTTGTGCACTATTTAGAAAATTAATCATGCTGTTAGCAGGTTTGATTTATTTCTTTTCAGTTTTGACTTCAGGAAATAGATATTTGGTACTTCCAGAAACTCAGATCCCACTGAAAAGCTTCTGTGAAGGAGCCCTAAATCAGCTATACCCAGTGTTCTCTTCCTCTTTCATCTTTGTTCCAAAAAAAATTGCTGGGTATAAAGATTCTGTAATTGCTCTTGGCTGTGGCCACTTTCTTACTAATATTGCTATTAACCTTTACCTTGAACTACACAATCTTTCATCTGACATGTATCATTTTCCCCTTGGTGAATCCACTGCAGAAAGTGACAGTTCTTATTAAAAGAGACACTTCTGTGTCCCTCAAATTTAATGATTTCATTGACTTTACTATGGGTATTGATAGTTATTATAGTGGTTAATAGTAGCTGAAAGAATGCATATCACCTAATTAGGCAGTGAATGTACTTGATTGGAAATTAAAAAGAGTAAATTTCCTGGTTCTTTCATCAGAAAAAAAAAAAAACTATTAAGTATCAATATGCAGTGACATTATTAATACTTTGCTGTGGTTACTTTTTCGTTTACTCTGCTTGGAGAAGGGGGATGATCTTACTGTGTATTGTATACGTGGGACGAATGAGGTCCTACAGTAACAGAAGTGATCCTTATCTTGGAAGCTGCTGTTTCAGCAGAATTTAAGTAATCCAGAAGCCTTGTGCTGACCATTTACACAGTACACAGGCATTCTGCTCCATGTCTCAGAAGTGTTCTAACCTATAGGAAATTAACATTTATTTGTGTTGATTTAATTTTCTATGGGAGAAAAATGTTTTTCTCTGTCAGCCTTTTATAGCAAACCAAAATGAAAGAAATCCCTTGGTGGAAATACTATACAAGTATCAAACCACACAGCTACTCCAGGGAGAATGTAAGTTTCTCTCAATAGTTACTGAATAGTACAATTACTTTTGTAACTCAAGGTTTCTTCAAAATTGCTAGAACTGTGATTTCTAAAATCAATATTTCCCCCCCCCCCACCCCCTGAGAATTTAAAACTTACTGCAATTCAGGATCTGTTTTCATGTATGTAATCCCTAAATCCATCTGTAGGTGCAATATTGGTTTATTAAACTGGAAACATCTAAATGACAGTACTCTTCCTCAAAGAAAAATTATGTGCTGATGTAAAGGAAAAAAAAAAAAAAAAGGGGAGTCTTCTCAGTGTATCAATTTACAGACATACAGACAAGAGAGAAAGAGCACTTCAGTTTATCAGGTCTTTTGTTAATCTTCCCTGAATAATCTTCATTTGAAATGTTCCTCATTTCTCAGGGTATCCCCTTCTGCTGAGTCGTTTCCAGGCAATAGTTCCTGTGTTTTCTAGCACCTGCATCCCTTTCAGTGGTAATATTAAGAAAGTGGATATGAAATCTTTAAATCTGTTGAGGTTCTGCAGAAATCCCTCACTGTTCATGATTCAGCTGAATTCCTTACACTTAGAGAATTTTCTCTGATTGCTGTTCTCAGTTTCCCACAATTCATGATTGTATTTGCTACTTCTAATCTTTCTTAGTGTTGTTGTACCTGTGACTCTGAAAGATCACCTTGCCCTGACCTCATGTGGATCCTTCAGAGAGTATGAGATGATTAAATCTTCATATTACCTCAGCTCCATGCAGCAGCTGGTTTAAGGTCATATTCATGTGTGAACAGAGTAGTCTGTGTATGTGGGCACTAGAAGTTAAATGAAAGCTGTTAGATGCACTTTCTTCAAATCTTTCTCATTCTGAAATGTACTAAATAGGAAGATAATGCATGTTTCAAGACCACATGTTACATTAATACATGAACTAATTTCAGAGTTTATTACTCAACTTTTGATTCAGTTGAGGTGAATCTTGCCATCCCTTTTGCTCCAACATACACCCCCTGAGTACACATGGAGTTGCAGTCAATTTTCCTGGCTCTTGTCATCACAACAGGCAAATGCTTTTTATGTCAGGCAGATGCAGACTTGTTACCAGTATCTACTCAAATGTAGCTGAAGACATAATCCAAGAACAGAAAACAAGGGAATGAACAACGTTGTATACTGAAATGTTCATTACTCCACTGAAGCCTGTAATTAACAGTCATGCACTGCACAGCCGTGCAGTGTAAATGAGGGCTCTGCACCTACAGTTTCCTTGTTTTCTTCTGTGTGCCGATACTGTCTGGAGACAAATCTGCATCTCTTCTCTGTCTCTTTAGCAGAATATAAGCAGCTGGAAATCTGCCGCTTACTAAACAGTAGGTGTAGCATCTTATATGTTAATTAATAGCATCTAATTTCATATTAACATATTAAAGAATTCTATGTAGTTATGCAGGATTTCTGAACAACTCTAGCAAACCATGCTAATGTTACAGTAATCTGAATTTCACAGACTGGCTTCTCAGCTGATGTAAATGGCAAATCATTGGATTTGTTCTCTAAATTGTGTTTGACGATCTTAACACATCTGTAGAGAATCAAGGAGAATTGTATACAACATAATAGTACGCTGAGGTCTGTGCCCTAGGTGATGTTTATTTCATGCACCCTTTGAAGAGTTTCTGACAGAAACCAGTTATGAGTTTAGACTGTAAAGCTCTCCCAGAGGGAAGATCATGAATAAGCTTTGTATCATAAGATGATTTGTAAAGCATATGTGGTTATAACATGACACGTGAAGAACTTGGTTCCTCTTCTGTCAGTCATTGGGAAAATATCGTGTGCGGAGCAGAAGTGCGTGGGACATATAGAAGTGTTGAAAGAACTTGTCCAAGTGGCCACTGGGCAATGTCTGTACAGATTAATCTCAGAGCAACCAGAGTTCAGGCATAAAGTTACAGTGAACTTCTTTGGTCACCCTTCAGGATATTTCATCACTTTTTGAAAGCTTTCTGATTTGGGTCAGCTCTTTTAGTTCTGCTCTTCTTGAAAGAATAGAGAGATATTTTAGGCTTCAACATTAGTTATATGAGATGTGTCTGCATTTTGAAATAAATTAAAATGCTCAGTTATGAGAACAAAATGCATGATTTGTCTTTGGCTATGTGGAACAGTTTTTGCAATTCCTGTGAAGTTCCCATATCTGCAGATCACAACTTTTAAATTTTTTATTTATTTATTTTTAATTTTAAACAAAACAGTTGGAAATCTAAAATGTCAGGTGTAGTTTTGAAAAAATGAAATTAAACCACAGAATCTTTGGGTTTCATCATAATTGGTATGTCTACTTTTGGGGAATTTTGCAGAACCCTGATGGACCTCAGAAAATGTTTTATGTTTTTATTAACATTCAGCTGACAAGCAGAAGGCAAATTTGGAATTGACTTTTGTTTGGTAGGTTTTTGTTATGTGGAGGCAGCAAGACCTGGATCAAGTAATGGATAAAAGAATCTGTGTTACTGGGAGTTTCACAGAGTATAAAGGGACAAGTCTTGCCTATTCTACAGAGCTGGGATGCCTGTCAGAGGGCACCTACAGAGCTCAGAGTACTGTGATCAGTGGTGTGGAGTCCAGCTGTTGACCTCTAAGTAGTGGTGTTCCTCAGGGGTCAAATCTGGGTCCAGTAGTTTACAATATCTTCATCAATGACCTGAATGAAGGGACAAGAGTGTACCCTCAGTAAGTTTGGGGATCTTACTAGTGTTTACAAATATCTGAAGGGTGGGTGTCAAGTAGAAGGGGCCAGTCTCTTTTCAGTGGTGCCCTGTGATAGGACGAGAGGTAATGGTAGCAAGGTGAAACACAGCCAGTTCCACCTCTACATGAGGAAAAAATTCTCCACTGTGAGAGTGACAGAGCCCTGGAACAGGCTGCTCAGAGAGGCTGTGGAGTTTCCTTCTCTGGAGACTTTTCAAGACCCACCTGGATCTGTTCCTGTGTGGCCTTCCCTGGGTGTTCCTGCTCTGGCAGGAGGGTTGGACTTGATCTCCAGAGGTCCCTTCCAACCCCTACCATTTTATGATTCTGTGATCAGATGACCCTGAAAGCTCTGTGGCTGGATTAATCATGCATTTGAGATGTAGACAAATTTACAAAATTAATTAATTCCATTATTTTCTTTCCTGTTTTCATTTTTTTTCACCCTTTCTTTGGGCGGATGCAAGATGTTTACACTTAAAATTACTTGTATATTAACTGCTGAAACTAATGTTTGTTCATTAGGCGAGTTGCAAGTGTCTTGACCTATGGCCTTTAATAGTGAATTTAGATTTAAGAAATGTAAGAAAATGGATAATACTGTTATTTGTCAAACCTCTTAAGAAATTTGAGCTAGAACAACCTCCCTTACAAGATGCTTGTTTTTTTTCAGATTATATTTGGCTCAAGAAAAAAGTGTTGTGGTAGTATTTTATCACTCCTGACTATAAGATAAACTGTGTTGCTGATGTACAATGAAATAATGATTCCCTGAAAAAATGAGACCCTTTTTCAACCCCATGTAGATGCTGCCTTTGAAACTTAGAGTTTGATTTATTCATAGAATTGAACCAAATTATCTATACTTAATCTAGGCAAGACTGCAGATTAGAAGGAGGTGATTTTAATGAGAAATAGCCAAAATGCTTTTTCTAAAGGCCATAGAACTTCAGGTCAGGAAGAAACATCAGGAGTTCATCTGTGTCATAACCATAGCCTTCTATGGGACTGGCTATGACTTAATCTTTCCTAATGGATTTTAGTCTATTCTGTCTCATTTAATCACTACTCTTTTTGCATCACATTCATTCATTCATTCATTCATTCTCTTTCCTGCTCTCCTATTTTTTTCCTTTTTTGGGGGAAGCAAGATGGTTGTGCATATGTCATAGTTACTTGTATATTAACTACCAAAGCTATGTGCACTAGTTGGGGATATTGGAGGGAAGGAACTATATCATCATCAACTAAAATGAAGTTATATCCAAAACTAATTAGCTACAGATGTTCATAGAATCATGCAATCATACAATCACAGAATATCAGGTTGGAAGGGACCTGAAGGATCATGTAGTCCAGCTTTTATTGGTAAATAAAGAAGAAAACAAACAACAAAACCCTCACCAAACGAATCTATAATTTATATGAGATAACTCAGCACCCTGTCAGGTTGAGTCTTAAAGCTGTCCTATGTATGGGAATCCACCACTTCCCTTGAGAGATTATTCCCATGTCTAATTGTTCGCAGGGTGAAAATTTTTCTTCTAGAGTCCAATCAGAATCTCCCCAGGAGTAACTTGTACCCGATATCCCTTGTCTTCTCCATGTGACTCCTTGTAAAAATGGAGTCTACATCTTCTTGGTAGGCACCTTTTATGTACTGGTACATGGTAATAAGGTCTCCCCTAAGCCTTCTCTTCTCAAGGCTGAACAAACCCAGTTTTCTCATCCTTTCTTCATATGGCAGGTCTTCCAGTCCTCTGATCATCCTCGTGACCCTTTCCAGCCTGTCTGCATCTCTTTTCTATAGTGGAGACCACCTATCTTAGCATGACTGTTAAGTGTTTTGTTATCAAATGCACAGGACATCAGAAAATTCCAAAGAGTCCCCACTTGGGGACTACTACTTACTACTTGGGTTAGTAGGTAGTATTTTTGATAATCAACTCATTACCTCACCACCTAAGGTTTTGAAATATCACCTCTTTCTTCTTCTTTTGTATGAGGCAGAGGAGCACAGCCATGAAAATAATTTGTTCCTCTACCATGATTTTTTTTTTTATTGTCTAAAGAAGTGAAGAATTACAGGAAGCACTTCAAGTGTGAGAGGAGGAGGAAGTTGCTATTATTAAAGTCCAGAATAGGAGTAAGACAATTTTATGACCAGACTAGTTTGGCAATAATCTTCAATTAGTTACTAAATATATACTGGTACTGAAATTCACAGGTAGCTGAAAATATTGGTGTATACAGTAAGCCATGCTGACTGCTGGCCAGGGCTACGTTTGAAAAATCTATGTTCACTAGAAAGAAATTTGCTGGTTTATTGTCAGGTAGTATTTTGCTTCTATTTCACAGGCTTTCATTTTTCCCAAGGATATTTTTAAGACCAAATGGAACTTGAAAAATAACAATTTTAAATGAGAAGAAAAAAATTACAGAACTCACAAAACATAGCAAGAGATCTGTGTGTAATATAAGAAGCAAAATTACATATTAATAAAGCTATAATGTTACTAAAGTAAGATATAAATGGAATTAATCTGTACTATGTGTACTAATCCCAATGTACTATGGGCTGTAAAAGTATTTTCTGGATTTTTATTATTAATTAAATTCTGCTTTCACAAGACTTCACTTGTCCTTGAGCACTTTGAGAATTTCACATGCAAGTATTCTCTTCAAATGCTAATTTTCTGAATAATGGCATGATACTGAAAGCATCACTTCCAGGGAGGAAAAAAATAGCATACAAACTCATGCTTTTCTGAATGTCTGTGTTCCTGGTGTCTTTCTGCAAAGCTGTTATCACAGCCATATCATCCGCTTTAAGCTGACTGCTGGAAGCTTTCTTCTTCATATTAGAAATACATGTACAATTGTGAAAACTGCCTTAATTCTCTGTTCAAAAGAAGAGGCAAAATGAGAGTTCAGTATTTGTATTTCTCAGCTCTTTTTCTCAAATTGATCAAGATTGCATGTGTGCTGTATATGGAAATAGGTGTGCATCTGCCTTGACAGATAATTTCAAATAAGAAGATAATTTAGTAGTCTTTTCCAAGTCATTTAACTGCAGAAAAAACCAGATTATTCCACCACACATCTCCTCACTTCCCCTCCCCTTTCCCCCTCCTTCTTTAGGTCTGAAATCTGAAGCCTGAAATTACAATTTTACCCCTTTATGGTATTACCTAGGTATATTTTAAGGTGTATGTCTTGTCATGCAGTATGTATATTCATAAAATACGTAATATGTGAATTATAAATCAGAGCAAACATTTTTCATTTTATGCATTTGTAGGAAGGCATTAAATAATTAAAATTAGAAAATCAGGTTTTGAAGCATATTTACCAGAAATTACAACTGCTATAAGACATCTGCAACATTTTTAATATGACTTTATTTGTAAGTCATTATAAGCCAGAAAAAAAATAACTCTAAAATAAAAGCAATTCAGTGCTAGTGTTACCAAATGCTAATGGAAATGACTAGTACCTATACTTCAGACTGTAGATATTTGTTTCCTAAAAGTTACATCAACTCAGGAATTTATCCTTCTTATAAAAGACAAAGTGTATCTCATTGGCATTTATGGGGGAATAGCTTTTATACAGTCTTGATTAACTTCTCCCATCAGCATCTGTTGTGTTTCTGAATACTTACTCTGTGTGTTTGTTCCTCATGCACACAGAAAATTCTTCATGGTGTGGATTTGTGCCTGAATGAAGTTTTTATTTATATTAGTAGAAGGTGTAGGAGGCAGGAGGCATTTCTAGTTTTCTCCAGTTTTTCTGAGCATACCTTTAGTCAAAGTGAAGTTTACTATATTTCCAACATTTGTCTCATTTTTCTTTAGTTCTGCTAATATAAAATAACTAGGGTCAGAAGGAACATATTCCAAGCTGATTGAATAATATTAAAAATGATCACTCAAGGGAAAAAAAAAAAGTCATATAAAAAAAATAAAATTGTCTTTCTACTGTCTAACAAGCAGTCTGCTTTTTTGCCATGAATTCTGGTGTTAGGACAATACTGCACCAGTGAACATGATAACTTCTTCATCACACTTTCCATGTTTTTTAAGATGTGGGAGAATTTTAATGTAAAAATTATTGCTCATAAATATTAGCATATCAAATGTTACACAATTTTACATCACAATTTCTTCTGTGGATACCTGATTCATGGACACAGATTCTTCTTGTATAAGCCATTATACAAAAATACACCACAGCTGCTTTTAGAAACAGACATTTCATGGATTCAACACAGCAACAAATAAGCATATTTGGAATGTAAATATAGGCTTTGGGAAGTTTGGAGGGCTTGGTTTTCTTGGTTGCTATTTCAAAAGTCTAGCATAATTACTTTTCCTAATTTTGTATTAAAAAGTGTGCTGTCAGACACAATGAAGAAAGTTGTCTGTGAAAGGATGGAAATGTTCTGTACTGTGCTGAAAAAATATCATGCAGGAGTTATAATTACATTGTCAGGTGGAAAAAAAAAATAGCAAAAGATTACACATTACATGAGGCCTCTATAGGAATGCTGTTGCCACAAAATGCCAGTCAGTCATAAATTGTGATATAAAATTGGCTTGTAAACATTTTCAGAATGTATGTTATACTTGTCCAGAAGTTGTACTGAACTAAATGTAAATAATGAAGGATTTACTCTGTCTTACAATCAAAGCCTTGCAGTGGTGTCTTTACAGATGTTTATGGACATGATGGGGAATCATGATGCCTCTAGGAAGAGTATAAAAGCAGTAGCAAACTACCCCTTTCAAAAAAAACCAAAACAAACAAGCAAGTGAATATTGGTAAGAATTCACCTGATTAAAAAATCTTGAGCTCAGAATTTGTACTTCTTATTGATAATGCACGTGTGAAGTAGGGAAATATGCAAAAAAGGTTCTTGAAATTCTCCAGTTTACACCCTTATGTCATCCAGAAGGCTTTTATAATAGTCATAAAACGCCTGCTAAAGTTAAGGACAGTTGTTTACATTCCCATTCACTGGAATTAATATCTTCCCATTTCTTTATTCCTACTTGTAAAAGCACAGTCATCAGTGTAACAGTGACCACTTTGTGACTATTTATTGCAGTCATTATATGACTTACATTTGTGGAGGGAGCTAGTAACAAGCTTCTGCTGTGAACATGGATATTCCTCAGACTTAACAAAGATGTTGAAAGTAGCATAGTTTGCATTCTCAATTATCAGTGGGTTTTGAGGCTCTGGTGACCTTTAAAGAAAGTTGCAGAAGCATTTCCTCATCATGATGATATGGGGTTCTTTTCCTGTGTCATATAGTACTTTTTGTTCTAGCACATAGCAAGAGTACTACCTTCTAGGAAGAAGAAAAATCTGATCAGAAGAAAATCATATTAAAATATCATATTCTTTTCTGAAGGAGATATAGAAGAAGAGTGATCAGTTGTGAGACTTGTAAGGGAAACTTTACATTTTTTTACAGATCTGAATTTCACCCAACAAGAAGACAAAGAAGACAAAATGGTATTTCAGATGCAAAAGCAAAACATGCCTTTAAATGTTAAATACTGTATAAGCAGTGGCACAATACCCCAATAAACGAATATTCTGATATTCAGTATTTTTATACCACTTTCTAATATTAAAAAAGTCTGACAAAACCTTTTAACAAATAGAATGAAAAAACCCCACACAACATCCACCTCTGTGATGAAAATATGCATTTGTTTTACCTTGGGAAGCAAATTAACATGAGTTGGTAAGGAGGTCACAAAAATGTGGACATTAAATCCTTTTGAAACAATGATCTCTGCAGTTCTTGCTAATATGGTAGCATGTTCTATTCAGTTTCTTCAGAATTAAACAACTTTTTCACCTGAAATAGAAGCCATTGGACAGTAACTAACCTGCTTGCTTTCCACAGTGTTATAATTTCTCAGCAAATTAGCTTCAAAGACGTCAAAACCAAAAATGTGTGAAAGATGTGTAGAAGGATGGGATAAAAGGGAGATGGTAAATTAATTATCTCTCCTTGAACTTTTCCACATAATATTTTTTTTTCCTAATAAAACTCTGTAATTGAGTAAGTAATCAGGTCCCTGGCATAAAACTTTCTCTTGTTGATATTACCTGGCTCACAAATACAATATTAGAAAATGACACAGTTATTTTTATCTTCACAATATTATTTAGAAAGAGCAAAGAAGAAGGAAGTAATTTAGAATATTATATGGGTACACTGCAGAGTCATTTTTCCAGAGCTTAAAAATTAATAGTCTGTCTTAACATCTTTCATAAACAGTAGGTGCTGTATCACTGTCAGACAAACAAGCAAGAAAAAAAAATCATACTTTTATTCATGAGAGTTTGAGTACTCTTACTGCTCCAGCGAGCTGTTAATATCAGGAGCTGTTAATATACATGGAGTTCACACGTAATATGGAATTCATCGATTGGGGTTTTAGAGAGCTGAGTTCTTTCTCATTTCGAAAAATCAGAAATAATTACTAGATTGGCATTCTTGTTCAGTAAGGACAGATATGTATTGTCTTTTTGAAAGACCCATTAGACTAATAATACTAATAAAAAAATACTGCAATGAGAGTAGCTTGACTGAGCAAGTACCAGAAAGGAAGGTTAAGAGCATATGTAGAAAGTCTGCAGAAACATGTGTGGAAACAGGAACTGTGATTTTACTCCAATGATGTCACAAATGTGCAGTGTTTTCCAGAGAAGAGCTTTTCACTGCTTCAGTGAATTTCCAAGCCACAAACTCTTGCATCTCGTGGTGTTTTCGGAGTATATGCACTTCCCATTTTTCTGACCTTGAAGTTTTCAGTGTCCTAAGCAAACATTCTTGTACAAAAAGAGCTTTACTTCTCCAGATAATGCAAGTTATGATACTGGTAGCTAGGACTACTTTTTAGATCTTTGAGGTTGTACTACATCTGTGACTATATAGCTGAACAGTGAGGCATTCACAAAGCAGTGTTTCAGTGATGTTCTTACTTCTTAGTAAATTAGAAGTTTGCAAAGCCTGTGCCTGAGGGTAACACCAAGAACTGAAGCACTTTTACTGTATGCTTGTGCCTATTTATAGGAAAAGCAAGATTTTTAGAAGTGCTTTATACTGCCATACGCTTACTGTAATTTAGTAACAACACAAACTGAAACAAATAATTCCTCTTCCAGTGGTGATGTAGTGTGGCAACAGCTTCTTTTAGTAACAGTGTTTCATCAAGGCATTTGGATGCAAAATTCATATTTATGGTCCTTCTACATTATCTTGGAATCTAAATTATTACCACGATGACACATTTCTTGATGGTTAAGTGTGTTTTTGGTGACCGTGATTGTGAGGAGATGCTGAAAACTGAATGCTGCTCAATTTTAAAAATCCTCCTAGAGAGCATGATATAGTTTTCTACACAGCTTAGTGACATATAATATCAGAGACGAGGAGGAAGTCATGTATTGCCAGAGCAGAATAGTAAGAAGTAATATAACATAAACCCATGTGTTTATTACTTGTTCATACAGATTGAAGCCAGACCTTTGAATACTATACAAACAAACCTAACAGAAATCTGGCCTAGATCTTGAGAATTACTTGGCCAAAAGTAGCAATGAAGCTTTCATGTAAAGTCTAAATTTAACCTCACATAGTTTATTGTACTCTTTTTTTTCTTTTTTTCCAATTGATGATGTTTTTCTGATGGCCTGGAAAAAGGGAGTTTCTGAAAGTTCTGAAGTTCTGTAGCTCCCAGTAACAGGCTTTTTATGTCTCCCACTTTCTCTAGCAACTGCAGAGTTCATCATATCACATTCAGGGTTCATGATAACACAGTTGGATACCTCAGAGTCTGGTTTTGGGCTTTTAAAATCTGAATTGTTTTCTTATTTCTGGGTAAATTTGGTAGTTCAAGTATATGAAACTCAGATTGCTCCTCTTTAAAGGAGAGATAATGATACTTGCCCTTTAAGGAGACTGCAAGATCTAAAAAAATATCAGCTCTGTAACTAAGGCCTGTTAAGATTTTCCTTACTTACACAGAAGTTAAGGTGATATGATATCAGAGTGTCAAGCACTTGTCTTACACTACTGTCTCATGGCCATCCTGCATAAATACCACTGCAGATGAGCCTTTCCTGGGTTAAAGGCAGTGTACCTCCATGCAGAAACACCCCTCCTGGCTATAGAGCAGGACGGTGGAAGGAGGAGTCTTGTTTTGTTTTCTGCTTAAAGAGAAACTTTTTTTTTTTCAAATAACACCTAAACAGAATGACCAACTTAATTTCAGACATGTTTTAGAGTAATGGTTGAATCTGCCATAGTCACTTAGCCCCAGGACCTGCAAAGAAGCATGTTTACATAATTTTGCTTTTAGAAGATTTTGGTTAGCAAGCTCTGCAAAAGAATGCCTGTCCAGCTCTTTAAAACCTGTAAAACAAATTTGCTGTGTAAAAACTATTTTCTTGAAAATAGTTTCTATGTCCATCACAGCATTTGCCCAAGTAAAAGATGTTTAAAATGAAAGCTTACTGCAGTGAAGAGAGTTCAATTTAAAACTTAGTAGAGTGGAAGTATTTTTCTTCTGTATTGATTTAGACACATAGTACACTGAAAATACAATTTCAGATTCTGCTTCTCTTTCAACTATGTAGTGTTCTTTGGAAACAAAACCTTTTTATACATAAACATTTATTGTGTTGTATTAGGATTCCATTTTCTATTTCTCCTGTCATTTACTGGAGTCCTCCTTTTGTACAGAGAGAAAATAGAAGATAATGTTGACCATTTGTTGATCAGCTTTAGTACACCCGATGTTATTTCAGAAGGGATTGCTTATACACTTGCATACTTCTGCCACTACCCAATGCCCCCAGAGATGCAGCCAAGAAGCAGACTTTAGATAAGCACATCTTGCAAGAAGAGATGTTTGTATTCTGTATTGTTATACTGTGATGTTCATACTGATTTAGTTGTGTTCAGTGTTGACAATTGTAATCCAGTTAGGTTTTTTTTCTATCTCAGAAAACCCATTCAGCAGATGGGGGGCAATTGCAATTCTGTATTTTCTTCCTTTCTTTGACAAAGGTGTGGAATAGCTTCTGTTGACCTGTGGACACTTATGGATGCTGCAGTTACCTCCTGAGCTAATGTTTCCCTCTGAGATTTCCTTCAAAAGGTGTTGCCTAGAGCAGTATATTTCATTAAAACATATTTTATAGCTCAAACTGAAGGAGGCAGTGTGTGGCAAACCTGAGGATGCTTTACTGCATAGGCACAATGAACATTAGTACTATCAGCTAGACTCTGATTTTACAGTGTGCCCTGTTCAGAATAACTTTGTATGTAGTTTTGGCTACATACTTTGTATGTAGTATTTGACTAGTATTGAGAAGTTACTGTATCATTTATTTTCAAATAAATATCAAATGAAGTGATTGCGGTTCTTATTCGAGAGATTAAAATGGTTTTACTCAGTGTTTTGGTGTTGTGCTGTTAATTCTTTATACATGTCTCCATTTTTATGGGTTTACAGCTCCGAATAACTAAAGTAACATGAATATTCCCTTAATATAGTCTCCTGTGCTTTACTAAAGCTCATATCCCATGCTATGGGGAATAATTTTGTCATTCGTCTAGGTTAGGCACTCAGTGGTAGACTTTGCTGTGGTAGTGTTGTGCTGGGGTCCTCTTAAGTAAGTTACAATTTACAATTAAGTAAAAGATGTATGAAGATTAAGGGTAGTGAATAAGGCCAGCAGCTGAACAATAGCCACCTGACCATTTGGTTTTGCAATTCGGCTTTAGCCATCTGATTATTTTGCAGTTACTAGCAATAATAATACTGTATTGGGCAATAAACCTATGATCTGTGCATTCATTTTACAGCAGTTAATATAATTGTACATCAAATTATAAGCATTTAATGACTCGTAGTTACCAAAACAAACCCATTAACTGAAATGTTTGTTATATCTCTTCAAATCATGGCTTTGAGAGATGTAGCCAACAGTTTCTTCAGGAATACCAATAGAAAGTTAAACATTTCAGTGGACTGATGGAACAAAAATAAATGTTTAAGTCTTAGCAAAAGAAGGACACCTTGGTTTCTATTCTGCAAAATCAGTCATACGCTGCTGATGTAGACTAGTTAAAGTTTGAGAAACTGTCATAAATCATCCTGAATCCAAACTGTTATTAAATATGTCAAGAAGTGGAACCCACTGGCTGATAAAGGTGACATTCCAGATATGCTCCTCAGCTATTATTTTCAGTTTCTTCTTTCCCTAAAAATGGAGAGAAATAAAGACAGGAATAATACCTGAGATGGAATGAAAATTAAATACTTTCCATCAGCTTCTGGTTGTGGACAGATTCAGAAAATGATTTAATAGATATGCTCTTGCTAGTAGCATAACCAAATCAGCAGTGATAAGGAATGTCTTCAGAATCCAGACCATCATTTAGGGTAGAAATTGCATTTCCACAATTCAGAAAACTGCACCGCTTGGACTTCTCTGAAGATGCTGCTGTCAGGGAGCAGCAGAGTGAGGCACCGAGGTAGGTCACAGCCAGGCCAGCCTGGAGCAGGGCAGCCCACAGCTACCACTACAGCCCCAGTCCTGGGCATCAGGCACCTCGCTGGGGAAGCAGCAAAGTGAGACTGGGCTGGGACTTGGGTCTGCAGGTGGGCCCATCTCATAGGGGCCCATAGCCAGGTAGGTCAGGGCAGTGGGGAGCTGGAAATTGACCCCACTGTAGCATCACTGTGGCAATGGCTGGTGGCCGTGGAGGCAGGAGTGAGTTAATTTTTAATACTGGGCTTGGGGTCTGAGGTGAGACTGTTAGGTCTTAGCAAGTTAAACAATTTAAGAAGGAAAAAAACCCCTTGTTTAAGTAGCAGTTAAAATGTTAATGTCACAGCTCAATCTATAATCATGTGATGAGGTGGACTATTGTAGAAATTCAAACCTAATGAAGACATTTTCAGTAATGTTTTTGTAGTCGTAGTTAAAACCTCTGATATCAAAATCAGAGCTGTGTTCTAACATTTGGCATATTTCCCTTGTATGTCTTTTCGATGCTTGTTACTCATCTCAACATTATGAGTAATCATGTTTCAGTTTGGAATGCATTTGTGTTTCTTTTTAAACTAAGAGACTCCCACAATATTACAACTTCCTGTCTCTGACTGGCACAGCAGGGGAAAAAAACCACCACATTTTGTGTATATTTAAGCTATTTATTCACATTACTACAGCATATGAGTGTCTCATCCTCTAGGGTATACATATTCTTGCAGTAGTCACTGGCAGAGGTGGTGGCATGTCATTGAAGTGAAATGCTCACAACCTTTCTAGCGATCTGGGTTGAGATGACTTCCCCAGGTCAGACGAGTTAGGTCAGAACTGATGAACAGAACCAGTTTGCTGCCTTGTTGTCTTTTATAAAACATTATTGACAGCTGCCAAAATACAGTCTCTCAAACCATGCATTTGTAACCTTAGGAATGAATTGCAGTTATTCTAATTAGAAATGATTTTGTGGGATAAACCATGTGTTATGGAGATGATTTCATAGGACACAAGGAAAATAAAGAAGCATGCTGTGTTTAGGGACATGAATCTCTCATTAGTCTGGTAGGCATTGTTTTTAAGCAGGGATTCCCAGGGGCTCTCTTCAGCACAACACATATTGCAAGTAAGGATTTAAGAGAAGCCTTGATATTTTTCTATTTGGGCCAATTTGTACTGAGATGGAATTATTAAAGAAGACAAACAGTTATTTAATCTTCACAGAAAAACAGAAATATAAACCAGTTGACAAAGGACAGGCCCTCTTGTTATGCAGTAGAAGTGGCATGCAAAATTCTCCTATATGAATAGAAAATTCAGCATTAGAAATTAAAAGGTGTAAATCAAAGTGTTATATTTCAAATATAAGCAATATCCAGAAGTATGTAAGTAGGAACTTCTCTTAGCTTTCGCTTTTTTCCAGTTGTTGCCTTAAAACTGCAGCGCAAAAGAGCTAGATGCAAATTGAAGTCTGTCAGTGTTTGTTAATACCCAGATAATTTTCTTCTAATCACATTCCTGCCTTCAGTTTTCAACTGAAGTTTGTTGGGTAACATGATGTTTAGCAGGAACAACATATAATTGGTTGGCTGTGCAATAAGCTGAGCATCTTCTGTGTTTATTAACTATCGTTACCTGTTAGACGTAAAAGCCCTCTGACTCCAAAGGTACCTGGATTTTCTTCACTGATGACAAGAACAAATTATTATTTCTCCACAACAAAAAATATCTAGTGTTACTATTTTTTTCCAGATATTCCATAACATTTTGTGCCATCACTGTGAATTTCTGAACATGCCTTTCTGCAGTATGGTATTGGAATGCCACACCTATGTTGATATCAGGGGTTGTTTTTTGAAAAAAACTTGCTTCAATTTTTTAGCTGTTCCTTACTCTTTTGATTTCGTACCTGTGTAGAAAATTTCTTAACTGGTTCATAATTTCATAATTCCAGCTATGAATGCAGTAGGTTTTGGTGGGATCTCTATATGGTATACATGAATATGCTTCTACACAAATGCATGCAGAATCGAGAGGATGAGGATGGAGACTATTCTAACCTTTTTCAGTTTGGGATAGCTTTAACTTGAGTTCCTGATAGATTCATAAACTCATCAAATTCCTCATTTTTCTAGGCATACAAATTTTGCCCTGGGATTCTTTTTAATTTTATTTTTTCCCTATAAATTGGAGACAATATTTATGAGGCAAATGTTAACAGTTCCAAACACACTTAGGAATCATTTTATCACAAAAAAAAGAATCTGCAACACAAGAAAACCAATTCTGATTGTTTCTGAAAAAAAATAGGATGCCAGCAAACCCACGATCAGAATACCAGAACACCTACTAATCTTATTTTTAGGAATAAATCACTTCATAGAACATTTTGACTTAATAGGAAGTTTAGATCCCTGGCATTTCACATTCAGTGAATTATTCCTTTGTTAAGAGAATACAGTGTTATTCTGAGGATAAGAAGAGATGTAACCAGTTTTTTTCCCATCCCTACTCTAAAGAAAAGTTTTAAAACTGTCCTGTCCTACAAAGGCAAAGCCAAGTAAACAGACCCTTTCTCTGCTTCTTTGTTTCTTTCATTTTCAAAATAAAATAAAAGGGTCCACAGTGGTGACTGAGTTTTGTTTTTGCTAATCAGTCACATTTTCTTGTGGCTCAGATAAGTAAATGATGCATTGGCTGTACTCATTCTGAAGCTTATATGAGCTGAGAATCTTAATTTTATTAAACTTTCCCCTCCCAAACAGCCCTACATGACAAGATATAAATTATGTTTGGCACTATATTTTCATAGATTCAAAAAATGAGATGAAAAATGTCATCAAGTCGCATATGCTTACTCCTTTTACAAACAGCAAGCTAGATAATTTTAAAGGCAAGACAAAGACCTGTCAAAAAAAGGTACAAAGAGAGAGTGAGAAAATAACAGTACCACGGTATCTCGTGGTTTAAATTAGAAAAAAGGTGATTTGTACCTCCAAAGGTCTTATTTTCTCTCTATCAAACCCTAAGTGGTTTCTGGACTGAGAATGGAAAGGAGTTTGAAAACTGGTGCCTTATGTTCAAATAATACCTGGCATTCTGCTTTTGCTTTGCTCAGATTCTGTATTGAAACAATATTGCCACACTGCAGATACTGAGAGATAGTCAAGGCAGTGGGATAAGAATGAGCGAGTTCTCAAAAGTAGAAAGTTTCCCTTCTGATTTCATATCATAATACCTGAGTCTGTTAATTTCTGAATTATCGCTTTGTTCTTGTTATTCACCTCAATAAATATATTCTGTTGTCAAAGTGGTTTTAAGGAAAAAAAGCCCAAAGCCTGTCAATCTATCCAAAAATCCACCTCTCCTTCTCAGAGAACACATCTTCATGTCTATTCTAAACAGGCAATTCTTTAAAGTCGAGTTAGAAGCACTGAGACTTAATGGGTAACCCTTTCATGTTATCTCTTAATACACCAGTGTGCTTAGGGACTCATTTTTATGTTCCCTCAATAAATATGAGTTTTATTCTACTCAAGGAGTGGTATAATATACTTAGTGAATATTTATAGCCAAAGTGTCTGTTAGGAACAATGAAACTGCTGGAAGTATCTGTCAAAGTTCATTAGTTCATTATAACTAATTTAAATACAAGCAAATTAGGAGACTTTCTAATTAAAAATAAACAAACAAAAAACTGAGAAAATGTCTACATTTTGTTGAGGGATAGAGTAATCCTGGAACGGGCATTTGTCACTGCTACACTGCACGGTTTTCTTCTGCAGTAAGTGATGCTGTTCTTGGGGCCTCAGAAGATAACGGGATGATGGGACTGAACTAAAAGAGCTGAAAATTACCAATCCTTAGCGTGACTGCAGAGTTGCTGGCAATGGATTCTATAACTACTAGCAGGAATAAAACCAAACTAAAATAAAACAGTTACAATAATCCCAGTTACTTGGATATTCTTGACTTAAGGAAGACATAGAATCCAAGAAATCCCAGCCAAAAAAAATGAACTGATGGTTTGAAATGACCCCTGAACAAAATTATTGACTTACCAGAAACAGTACATGAGAAATTGCAGGAAGAGGTGGAAAGGTTAAAAACTAAGTAGAATGGTGATAACAGTAATATTATATTTTTTATTATCTTATGTGAAATAACATTTTATGAAATTTAATGTATCATTTTATGTGTATGTGTTCTACAGCTACACTCCAATTCTGACAAAGGTGATGGATCAGTCAAATATATTCTTACTGGAGAAGGAGCGGGAACTATATTTATTATTGATGACACGACTGGAGACATCCATTCAACCAAGAGCCTAGATCGAGAGCAGAAGACACATTATGTGCTTCATGCCCAAGCTATTGACAGACGGACAAACAAGCCTCTTGAGCCTGAATCTGAATTTATTATCAAAGTGCAGGATATCAACGACAATGCACCAAAATTTACAGATGGACCATATATTGTTACCGTGCCAGAGATGTCTGAAATGGGTAAGGAAAAAAACTGATCTATTCAACAGTCTTTTAACAAATGAAAATGCCTGTTTGACTGTTTAACAAAATTATGATACATTATTGTACTGTTGATTGTGTGTAAAAGATATTACAGTTGAAAAGATACAAGAAGACATCAAATTAAACTTGGTTTGTTACTCTGGACATTGATATTAAGAAAACAGTGCATGCACACACGCATGCTGACTGTAGAGCAGAGTCACTCTTATTCTTGAATACTTTAGCAGACATTCCTGGGCAAATGCTACTTTGCACTCCAGAAAGAAGATCCATTCATATATCCTCATTCAACTACATACGTATCTATAAGAGTAGTCTGTGCAACTCACAGAGTTAAACAAATACAGAGGAGCGGTATTTTTCTAGATCATTTTAGTCCATGATGTCATATGTTTATTTACTGTTATTAAGTTTCTTATAAATTGAACTGAATTTAAAAAAAGTACTCAATCTTTGGTTGTCCCTGTTAGAAATGTAGTTCAGATATTATTTGAGGTGCTACAGTATGTAACCAGCTTTCTCTGTTTATTGCTTTTCTGGTGTTGATATTATTTTATAACTGTCCTCTAATATCATAACACCAAAGCTACATAACTAGTCAAGGATAGACAGAAATAGGACTTTTGTGCTAGGTATTTTTAAAGATAGTTTGACTGTCATGACTGGTCGTTGAAATACGTCTACTCTCTCTTATTACTGAATGGCTAGTACCTAGTAGCTACCTTATGAAGACACACTTTTCCCTTTCCCCCAAATCCCTACACACTCCATCAGAGAAAAGACCATGAGATCCAAGAAGTCTTAACTTTTCCAAGTGGAAAGTAAATAATTTTTTTCTCCACGTGTTGCTATTTGTGTAACAAGAAGGTGATACACTTTTACTTCTGCAGAGTAGAATTTTAAGAATTAAAAGGGAAAAATATTAAAATGCATGTTGTTGCGCAACTCTTGATCATACATACCAAGGGCTTCTTCATTGACTTAAGTCGCACTCATCTTGTCTAAAGCAGAGAGTAAGTATCCTTTCCTATCTACTGTGGAAAATCAGATTGTCATGTTTAAAAAGATTATAATCAATGTTCCCCATTCTCTTTCTTCTTCTGTGACTTTATTGCTGCCTCTTTATTCCTTCTTTCACTACCACTGCCGCTACACTGATACATAAGAATAGTTCCCCATTTTTCTCAAAATGACCTCCATATGTGATGTTCTGAAAAATAATCTACCTGTCTACATCGTAATTGCCTTGTTCTAATATTTTATCCTTTGTTGGTACTGGTAGTACCTTTCCCGCTTTCCAGTCCTCTCCTCTATTCCAAGTCCTCCCACAATGTGCTATTTCAGATGTCTCTTCCCAGCTGTGGAGAACTCTTAAGCGTTTTTTTCCTGTGGTCCCTCCTGCAGCAAGAGTGCAAGGGAGAAACCTTTTCATTTGGTCTCCTCCTGTTTTCTTCTTTCTTCTTCTTTCATAGGTCATTGTTCCTATATTACCTTTCAACTTCCCTTTTATGAATTTTCTTCTTTCCACAGTCTGTTTTGCTCTGACTGGGAGTTGCTACATCTTCTTTACTTGTAATTTCTATTTCTCCCTCCTCCCACATTTTATTATCTTATTTATTAACATTATTATTTCTTATTGCCTGTTCTGGGTCTCTACCAGAAGAACAAGCTTATTAGCCATGCTTGTTTGGTCAGTATCTACCTAATAAAGATTTTCAGATTATAGATCAAATATATTCTCGTTCCTTAAAATAATTTACAAATTTTTCATTGTTCCCCTAAACCATAGCTACCTTTCAAATATTGATGTCCTTGATCCCTTCTTTTACTTCTCAGAGCTATAAACATGTAGGTCTCCATTCCATCTACATTATGATGCTAGTGCATATAGCAGAACATGTTTGTATTGTAGAAGTCTCTATTTTAACCATCTAAGCATACTATTGCAAATATCATTCCCTTGACAAATTCATGGAAGTACATCAAATTAGTATTTCTGTGAATAACATCATAGCTTCAAGACATTTAAGCAATACACCTTTGTGGGAAGTACTACAATGGAGGGATAGAGCTCCCTCCCAGTAAGAATATTGTGAGCCTGTATGAAACCTCTTCAGTTGTCTAGAAATTCACTGTGGCACAAAGGTTTAGTGTTCGAGTTGCAGTTCATTTCAGGAGTATCTAAGCTCTTATCTCAGTTGACTCTCATCACACCACAGACTGCCTTGATGTGAAATCCATTTCCTTTATCGACTGTCTCCAAAAATGCATAAGTCTCTCTTCCTCTTTCTTCAGTTTCCTTTGTCTTTAATGGATACCATTTTAATTAATGGGTTATTTCCTTCCCCTGTGGGAGCCTTTTATTTTCTGCATAGGAGGAAAGACAGTAGAAAGGAAATCAGTGTTATCCTCAAAGTCAAAAGCATATAATATAATTATTTTTCATTTGTTCATTCTATTAATAAAAATTCTCTTTTTATTAATCCTCTCAAAATGCAGTATTCTTACGTAGATGTTAGTCATAATTCTAATATGCTACAGGCAGCCTGGGTCTTGGTATTATTGTACAACTACATTATACAAGTTACTGTTTTCCAAACAACAATTTGAATTGTTGTCTGAGAGTGGATTATGGTAAACCAAGGAAGTTTTAGTGATAAAATAAAACATTAATGTATATGTTATAAATAAAATACTTACTGGTTACAGAGAAGAGGTGGGAACAAGGGGATTGTACCTGAAGTAAATCATAAAAATAGCTATTCCACAAAACTTTCCTGTTGTGTGAATAAAACTGAATTTCCATATACCTCCATACAGGCAATCTACTGTAGGCATACATTATATTTTCATTACATATTTCATTACAAATTTATGAACACTTTTTTCTTTTCCCATATTGATTTGTTCATGTTTGTTGCATACTGAAAACATTTTATTGTCTGCAGTCTCAGGAAGACTATTACGGCTTCCACAGGATACATTCTTACTGTCAAATAATGGAGATCCATTTTTATTCATTCTTTAATTAGAACTTTTTTTTTAATTTTTTTTTTAGTTGTGGAGTCTGAATATCTTGTTATTTTATGAATTCAGAAGGATTTCAAAAGTTAGTTTAGTTAGGCAGCAAATCCTTGTTCTCTTTAAACTTCACCTTTTTAAAATTTATTTTCCTTTGTTTTCAATATTGATCCATTTGAGATTTTAACAGTGCAGCAAACTATGGAAAGTCATGCATACAGATTTGCATTCTCAACAGACATGTTTTCTTGAACTGCCTCATTAAATGTTAAAAATTTGTCTTCAGAGACACATAGTGAAGTATTTCCCTTCAGCTTTTATTTGATATTTAACTTGAAAAAAAAATCATTGTAAACATAGTTTAGAAAAATGAACAACAAAAAAAGATATTTTGAAATGAAACTACAATTTCATTTCCCGAATGAAATGATCCTTCTTTTTGATAACAACAAAAAAGCAAAGCTTACAGAGTGGTGTTCATAGCACACAGACATATTTTACAGCTCTGTATCAAGCATTAGCTAAGAAAACAGAATTCCCAGTATGTCATCTCTAAACTGTAGCAGGAAATTATGTAGAATAGTAGTTGTATTCTGAAGAAGCAGAGCCTCCACTTTGGGGAAAAGGGTCTTTTTTATTGCCTAATTTGAGTGTCAGAATGCTTTCATGGCAAAATTTTGAGGCTTTCTTGACAGGTGCTTCCATAGTAGGTTAGTGAAGAAAGTATGGAGAGTATGCCCCTGGGTACAACGTTCATATCCATTCTGAGGTCTTCTGGGAAATTAGATCCTCATTTTTTTGTATTAGGTAATTTTCTTCACAATTGTTAACATTAAAAATAGCAAGGCAACTGTGCTGTATAGTTTTCTATCTAAATCATTACGCATAGCTCAACAGCAAAAACAGATGCTGCATCTGAATGGTAAAAAAAAACCTTAAATTCTGATTTGTCTGTCATGTTGATGAGCTAAACGATGCTAACGCTTAGAGGAGTAATTGGAAGGAAGTGGTACCCTCCACCTTTTTTCTTGCAAGGCATTCTGACCCGCAGCTTTCACTAGCTGCCTTTCACTAGCTGCCTTTCACTAGCTGATTCAGCAAATCAGGTTAGAGTTAAGCAAAAGGCTAGTATGGGTACATCTTAGAAGATTTTGAGTGTGCTTGTGTAATACAGTGAAAAAGTTAAGCATCTGATGAGCTAGACGGCACTGAATGAGGGTTTGAGAGGTTGGGTGGGGAGTTAAAACTTTTAAGTCTAAGTGTTCTTTTAGAAGGAAAAGGAATACACTGTCAATTCAATACCAAATTGCTATTATCAGTTGTTTCTTAGGAGAGAGATAATGGATGTATTAGAAAATCACTGTGTCAGGTTTTAAGGTGCAATAGTATTCCATTCATGCTAAAATTCCCTGTCAGCTGCTAGTGTGAGATACCACCTTTCACTAGCCCTGTTTCTTTATCCCACATCAATGAGCAATGCAAGAACTCAGATTCTATCCCCTACCTTTTAAAATAAGGAGAGAAGAATGTCTCTGAAGAATGAGAGAACAGTGGAATCTCAGTACTTCTCATATTTTCTTCTTCTGAAAAACCCCATATCTGTTCCGTTCCAGAACTTACCTTGGTTTTCTAGAACTCTGGGAAACAGTGCAAATGGGAACTCAACCTGTTAAATAAGTAGGCAACTGTTGGTAACTGTTTTCCTAGAAGCAGGAAAATCTATAGATAAAAAGGTATAGAAGTTGCCCAGCACTCTGGGTAGTAAACTCTGGTAAGGTGACTGGCCATACATATTGGATGGGTATGTTATTGTTATATGTGATTTTAAACAATTAAATCTGTGTGTATCAGTAACCTATTAATATTTAATGACTCCACAAGATTCCAACACAAAAATAATTAAGGCATGAATAAAGGTAAAATAACAAATTGGTGTGGATAGGCCTTCACCCTTGAATACAATAAGCTTAACTAGCAGATAGAAAGGTCACAGCTTTTCCATCTCAAGTTAAAAATTATTACCAAACTGGGATAGAAAAATATATCATTACAGTCTTTAGATAAGCTATTAAATAGTGGGAAAAATGCATTTTCTGTTCTTTAAAATGACCTTATGTGTTTTGCAGGAACACTTATTCTAAGTTTTGGTAGCAAATAAATATGACTGAACAGATTCCTAGAACATTTTAAGAAAATTATGTTAATTCATATTTGTTTACTTCACTACATAATCACAAATACAGTCATTTAGTTGGTTTTACCATTAACTGCTGAATAACTATGAACACACTACCAGCTCCATTTTGACTTTATTACAGTATTCAACTTCAAATTCATCATCCTTATATCTGCTCCGTGAAAATATTTATCTATGAGACTGTGTGTATTTGTGCTATTCAGAGACCACAAGACACTATACTTAAGTATGAAAACACATTTGGTGTACCTTTTACAAAATCTGCAGTAGAGATACCAGAGGCAATTTTGGTGTCCATGTTAGGGTGGCACAAATGAATGAATGGATTTTCAAACAGTGAACAATTAAAATCTGTGAAGATTTGTATGCTCACTTTGCTGTACTTGAAGTGAGACTCCATGTTTTTAGTCATTTCTATTCACAAATTCACAGAAACCTGGAATTAAAATGCATTGGTGTTGGAAGGGACCTCAGAAGATCATCTAGTCTAATCCCCCTGCCAGAGCAGGATCACCTAGATCACATCTCACAGAAATGCTCCAGAGAAGGAGACTCCAAAACCTCCATAGGCAGCCTGTTCCAGTGCTTTGTCACCTGCACCATGAAAAAATTTCTCCTTATGTTTACATGGAACCTCATATGTTCCAGCTTGCACCTGTTGCCCCTGTACTGTCATTGCATGTCACTGAGGTGAGCCTGGCTCCATCCTACTGATACTCACCTTTAAAATATTTATAAACATTAATGAGGTTGCCCCTCAGTCTCCTCCAAGCTAAAGAGTCCCAGCTCCCTCAGCCTTTCCTCACAAGGGAGATGCTCCGCTCCCTTAATCATCTTTGTGGCTCTG
>VWZY01013131.1:71859-138482 GCA_013399075.1 Chloroceryle aenea | reverse complement strand
TCCACTCTGTTCCCTCATCCAGGTCACTGATGAATATATTGAATAGTACTGGTCCCTGTATTGACCCTTGAGGGACTCCTGTAGATACAGGCCTCCAGTTAGACTCTGTCCCATTGACCACAACTCTCTGACTTCTTTCCTTCAACCAGTTCACAATCCACCTCACTATCCAATCAACCAGAGCACTCTTTCTTAGTGTATCTGTGAGGATGCTGTGGGGGATGGTGTCAAATGCTTTACTGAAATCCAGATAAACCACATCCACTGCTCAACCATCAACTATCCACCTGGTTATGTCCTCATAAAAGGCTATCAGGTTGGTCAAACATGACTTCTCCTTGCGAAAACCATTTTGTCTGCTCCTAATGACCCTCTTATCCTTGATATGCTTAGGAACAGTGCTGAGGAAAAGTCATTCCATCACCTTTCCAGGGATGGAGGTGAGGCTGTCTGGTCTATAATTAGTTACCTCGGTCCTCCTGCTTACCAAACTTGAAGACTGGAGTGACATTTGTTTTACTCCAGTCCTCAGGCAGCTCTCCTGTTCTCCACAACTTACCAAAGATAACGGAGAGTGTCCTAGCAGTGACCTCCACCAGCTCAATGTACACTAAGGGTACTCACATTAACAAGCAGTTCTGTGTAACAGAAACTGATTTATGAAGATAAACAGTTCGAACTGAGTATCTGATGTCCATGCTATATGTATTTGGGAAGTCATATTTCAGACTAGCTCTCACCTGGTCTCTGAGACTAAATGCCCATTAGCAGTTGGAATAAATGAGATGTGATGCTAAAGCATATCTCCTCATTTAGTTTCATCTGGCAGAGTCTAGTTAGCACACTCTGAAACTGTTCTGTGAGACAAATCAAACTACAACAAGTAGGAGAGATCAATGGCTTCAATTCTAAATCATACTTCTCTTCATAACTAATATGTGAAATTGTACACCCTGGAGTGGAAGCGAAGCCTCGGTGGTTAATTTAAGTGAGAAGCCCCTTTCAGATGCACTTTCAGCCTGCTCTTTTGTTATTATTCCTGGGTTTTAATACTGGCCTGAAGGAGTCTGTAGAAAGCAGAGTCTGTAGAAGGATAAATGAGTGGGATGAAGACTGAACATCTGTTAGCTTGCCAGTCTTTCATTTACTGAATTCTTATGTGAAGTATTGGGCAGTGATAGCAAAAAAGATCCACCAGTAAATATCTTGAAAATTACAGTAAAATGTAAAATCACTTGTCTCTATTTTATCTGTGCAGTATTTAGACATTTTATTTTCTAAAGGGTGTTACTTGTAGGTTATCCGTGTAGTGGCATGCTGAAAACTGTGGGTTTATTTTTCTAATATTATTTATGAACAGCGTACAAATATTTATCTTTTGAAGTCCTTTCTAATTTGGACCCTTCACTGGAATTCCAACAAGGTTCTAGTTGTTATCTCATTTTCAGATGTTTGATGCCTTCCAATAGCTCGATTTTTTTATTCCCTTTGTATCTTCTATTGATTTGGGGTGTTGATGCACAATATTTAAAATATGTACTTCAACATTAACTTGTATTTTTGATAAAGATAATCCCGAAGTCCATAAATATGAGTTGTTTAAAAGTCTAAGCAATATCCAAGTTTGGGGTCTTTATTATCACAGAATCATAGAATTGTTTTGGCTGGAAGAGACCTTTAAGATCATCAAGCTCAGCTGTGAACCCAGTACTGCCCAGGTCACCACTAAACCATGGCCCTTAGCACCACATCTATTCATATTTATCTCCAAGGATGGTGACTCCACCACTTCCCTGGATAGCCTGTTACAATGCTCAACAAGCCTTCTGGTGAAGAAACTTTTCCTAATATGCAACCTAAACCATCTTTGGCACAGCTTGAGGCCTTTTCCTGTTCTCTCATTAGCTACCTGGGAGAAGAGACCAACTCTCACCTTGATACAATTTCCTTTCAGGTAGCTGTACAGATAAGGTCTCCCCTCAGCCACCTTTTCTCCAGGATATGTTTATGTCTATGCAATTAAGTTACCTTTACAAAAAGAGAAAGGGGGGAAAGTTCTTTCTAATGAGTAGTTTTTCTTAAAAATATGATCAGATAATAACATATAGAGAAAATGTTACTAATTTCTCAATTGTAGAGTGTGAGGACTGTAGAGGTTTCATAAATGCATCTAAAAATATAAAATTATGACAAATTATGACGAATCAATGAATTTTCCTGTGTATACAGGTACGTCTGTTCTACAGGTGACAGCCACAGATGCAGATGACCCTACATATGGCAACAGTGCAAGAGTAGTGTACAGTATTCTTCAGGGACAGCCATATTTCTCTGTGGACCCTAAAACAGGTGGGTATTTTATACATCTGTCGGTGTGATTTGGCTAACACGTTGCAGTTAACTTAGTCTCGTAGATGAAATACAATGTACAAAAGGCAGGTGGGTGGATTTTGTTCTTTTTTTAATTATTTTTCCTATTATATCCTACTTCTGCTCCAACACTATACAATTTAGGAATTGCTATGTTTTGCTGAGTGCTAAATTAATTCTGCATCATGCTGTGATGTGAGCCATTCAGCCAAACTGGAATAGCACTTTTTCATTTTTTCAGGCCTCTGTTTAGGAAATGACTCAAGTGTGCCTAATATTTTATGATTTTAAATGCTTTGTTTTATCTGAAGGATGGGCTTGGGAGGACTATTGAATGTGTGCTTCAACACATATGCCATAATCAATTAATATAATTCTTGTGTTTATAAAACTGCAGTATTGGCATTTCACTAAAAATTTATTCTATGATTCAAGAAGTAGAAAAAGATGAAATATTTATGCTTAAACTCTATGCCCTCTCTTTTTTTCCACAAAGTGTAAGATATGTATAATGAATTCAAACTGGTTTCTTTAAAGAGAGAGGAAGAAACTTCTTTTGGGGAGGGTGTTGTTACTAGTTTTGAATTTTCTGAAGAGCATTATCTTAAATATTAATAATTTAATATAGTTTTAGCACACATTTGTAGTCCTTAATAATGAGGAACTATAATGTGGTGAAGTATAGCATGAATAGTTTTAATTTTAATGTTCTTATATTTAAGTGTCTGCTTGCATTAAGTAATCTGTGGACCTTTGAGATATACGCTTCATTACAAGAGAAGTGTATCTGTGCCATCTCAGGTGGCTTTGAGGTTATGCCTGCTTTGAGTAGGAGGCTGGACTCGGCCACGCCCCAAGAGGTCTCTCTCCACATAAATTATTCTATAAACTTGTGAGCTCATGTTAGAAAGGCCTAAGAGTGCAAAGCCTGACAAGATCGTGTTGGAGTACTCTAGAAGGTGTTGGGAGGCAAAATTCATACAGGGATGTTCACACATGCTGTGTTTGGAGAACGACTTCTGGCGCACACACCTAACCCAGCTGTGTGTCAGTAATTTCTGTTTATTAATTACTTTTAGTTATTAGCTATGAGATGTAATAGTAATTAGCTATAAAATTTGTAATTAGCTGTGACAACCTGTGTTGGTTTCTGTTTTCTTTCCTTCCCAACTGCAGTAAAATATGATGAAAGAGAGAGAAGTCAATGTCTAGATCCTCCATGTATTTGCAAAGATCGTGTGTATAGAATTATATACTGTTTCTTAAATCTGCTGGACTACTGGCTGGCACAGGGTAAAACCACTCTGGGGTACATGTTAACAACCTTTCTCTGCCCTTGTTTTACTTAGAAATACAACCCTGGTCGAGATTTCTACTTCTGTTCAGATAATTGCCTTTATTTTTTATAATGGTGTGGAACTTGTAGTCTAGAACTCTTTTCAGTCAGTGAAGAGTCATAATGGATGTTCTCAGTGTCAGGTCTGTATCACAAGAGAAAATACTATTGTTATATCACTGTATGTATGTTATAAAGAAAGCAGGTTGGAGTGTATTTTCACTTCTCAGGCCTTAGGCTTTGACAGGGATTTCGTAACACTTTATGAACTTCAACTGTTTTAAATGTGTGTATAGAATATGAAAATTAGTCTGATATCATAGTCTATTAAAATGATAAAAGAATAAATACCTTATGAGGTAAGTAGACAGTTAAACAATGAAGAAATTGGAGAAAGCTTTTTGATTTTATAGTTTGTCTTTTTATAATTGCAGAACAGCAGTTAATTTAGTTTGGCATGATAGAGTGGGAAGAAGTAGAATATTAGAAATGATGGGGAAGTCTTGAAGAATATATTATTTCACTGTGAAATTTCACTTTGAATTTCTGGATTTTAAGACTTACTTTCTAAAAACATCACTTCTGAATTTGCAAGCATTTCGGTGACCTGTTTTTCCTGAGCCTACAATTGTTCAATTCAGTCTTAATTATATTTTATCTGGAAGTGTTCTGAATTTACACTGACATGCACAAACTTGCTTTACAAGAAAGAAGGACTGAAATAGGGAAAAAGAGAAAGTTCTGAACATTCATGATAATGTAATGTTTGTGAAGCCTAAGGATCTTTTATGGCTATCCGTAAAGCTTCTTGGAGCTATCAGAAGTAGACATCAAGCTGTTCATAGCTCTGGGGTGAAAAGTCATCTTAATTCTTCTGCTTCTAGCTTAGTGTTGCCCAAACTTGGTTTTAAACAATTTACTGTATGAAGACTTTTAAAGTTACAGATTTCTAGGAGCTTAGTTTAGAATGCTTTAGATAGGATTTTAGAACTCATGCATATAAAATATGATAATAGGCCACCACAAAATTACAAACTTTGCAATAAAAAACCCCACTGTGTTTTTGGAGAGTAATACCCCTGCCCTAATTAGGGACTGGAGCCTGGGCTTCTTCCAAGGCTGTCCCAGTAGACCCCCAGCCCCAGGGGCCAGGGCTGAAGCCCATCATGAGAAGTCAACAAGAGATGATGTCCTGATCATCCTTCAGGCTGAAAGCGCTACTGCCTACAAGGGTACGGGACACATTATAGGCTGCAGGGAAGATCTTACAGGCATTGTGGACACTTATTCTTGGATGTTTAGAGGTAGGATTGTAGGCAGGGAAAGGGGGGGATTGAGACAGAGAGGTTCATAAGAGGGTCATAAGAGCATAAAAAGGGACCAGCCGTTTCTAAACAGACTCTTCCTCAGCACCACTTTCTGGTCATATCTTGTGCTTGATCAGCATAATCTGTTCTGTATCTTATTATGCTCAGTTTCTGTTTTTCTCAGTAAGGGGTTCTCTATTGGTATGCATGTGTGCATGGAGATTGAAGTGACAGCAATGGAGGTGGACTACTGGCCAGAGCAACCTGTGCACCTGTGATGCCAGCAAACTGGAGAACGCAGTGCGAATTTCATGGGTGCATATGTCAGTGTGGGATCACTACTGACTCTCAGGCTGGAGTAGCCAGTGAGTCAAATGAGTGGCTTGGATGCTGGGTATTCATGTGGCCAAAAGTCTGGGTCAGGTACTGGAGAGATCAGAAGGCTCATAAGTCAGTTGTTGGAGGAACCAAGAGGTCCAGAACAGTCTGGAGCGACTGTATGGTCTGTGGGTTGACTAAGAAGCGTCTTTCCACCTCTTTGTCTCTGTGCATGAGACAAGGGGAGACCAGGGAGCCAGGAAACACCTCCTGGATAGCCTATGTGCCAAAGACAGCTACCAGGGGTTCATAATGTATATGTGGGGGTGTCATTGGGCACTGGGGGTCCAGGGCCAGTTAGGCCCATTACTGGGGGATCTATTGTGTGCTGGGGTGAGCGGGGATGTGCGATTGTGACCACGACTAAAAGATGGTCTGCACGTGCAGCTGGAGGGCAGCTGCAAGCCTCTCAGGCTTGTATATTGTCTAGCTGCCCGCAAGTATGAAGACTAGGGCTCCAGGTGCCAGTTACTGGACAGAATGAGCGTCTAAGGCAAGTTACAGGAGGGATCTCTGTTGAAATATGCTTGTGTATATTTCCAATTATAAATCATCTTCCCTCATGATCAGCTGGAGAAGGATGAGGTTGTTTGTGCCATTGTGTTTGTTTCTACCTGTGTGTCACCCGCTGTTTGTCTGTGTGTGTGTGCCTTTTAGGAATGTAGGAACACTCACCATCACTACTGCTTTTAAATCATGGATTAAAAAAAGGGAGCTGCAGCAACTTCATATTCATCAGGCTACCAGATTTGGCAACTCTCAACAATTTTTAGTTTTTTCAGTTGATTTGCTCTAGGGCCTCTGTTTTGTTATGTTGGGGTTTTTTTTGTTGGTGCTTTTTTCCTCCTCTGAGAAGGAAGAATTGCAAACTCCGTGTGTAGAAATTTGCTGTAACTGTGTTGTTACGATTGTGAATGTCAGAACTACTGTCCATGAGTAACAAAAGGAGTAAGATGTTCAGAATCCTTTAAATTTGAATAGCTTTCTAGGAAATGTTTTCTATTTCTGTTTATTAATTACTTTTAGTTATTAGCTATGAGATGTAATAGTAATTAGCTATAAAATTTGTAATTAGCTGTGACAACCTGTGTTGGTTTCTGTTTTCTTTCCTTCCCAACTGCAGTAAAATATGATGAAAGAGAGAGAAGTCAATGTCTAGATCCTCCATGTATTTGCAAAGATCGTGTGTATAGAATTATATACTGTTTCTTAAATCAAGGTATTCAGGGCACCCCAGAAAACATCAGTCACTTAACCTTTTAGAGTACCATTAAATAAAATTAAAAGTTATTAATGAAGATTAAAGCAAAGAAACTATGAATATACTTAGTATTTCAATATGATTCATTTCCTCACCTTGTGCCACAGAACTTCAAATATCTTTTTTAATGCCCAAATATATATGAAAACATTTCCTGGGAGATTGAGTTACAATTTTAATACCCCATCTTTCCCAAACCATGAGGTGTTTTGATTAATTTGATGTAGGATCTATCCCTACTTAGTCTTTCCTTATCTTGAGTGTCGTTCATCAAACAGCAACAGAGAACATTTGACTGATAACCCAACCCCAGAAGCTCATCTTTTGTATGAGGAAAGCTCAAATTAGACTGTGTGATTTTTCTAGCAGCTACAGCAGCCCACTTTCCATTGCCACATGATGTGGCAATGAAAAAACCCACAGTCCAGTTGTACTGCTTATGTAGTAAACCCGTATCTGGAGGATGTTAGCTGTGCACAGCTTGTACCAGATGCATCGATCTTTCTGAATGAAACATACAGATTGAATTAATCTGTGGGGCTTTTGTCCTTTCAAATCAGCAATGCTGGTTGTAATTGTGATGAAATAAGAAATAAGACCTTCATTCATTTCATTTCTGTGTTGAAATGTACACAATGATGGGATGAGAGAAGTATATTTATAATTGAATTTAATGACAGTGAAAAAAACATGTATTTATAATGATCTGCTCCTATAGCAGTAATATTACAAAGATCTTAATCCTACATCAACTTGTTAGTTGTTTTTTTTTTTTACTTGAAGATATTAAATAGTAAAGAAATATGTATGCCTATTTATGAAAGAACATCACTGCAAATTACTTCAGACTAATAATGAAGTGTGGAGAGAGTGTCAACCTCCTTCTGCTTTCTGTCATTACAATAATATAAACAATGCTTCAAGCATCCCTATAAGAAATGACCCATTTGTTAATTATCTAGTTTGATTCCTGACTGAGAGCACAATACAAATAATAAACATAGTCAATGGCTTCCAAATAGAGATACACGTCATAAACACCAAATGAGCAACTTCTGAAGCTGAAGATATTTGTCCTCATCTGTAACTATTATTCCTTTCCTTTTCTAGAAGTTCTTCACCATAGTTCATATGGGAATGGCAGATTTTGTGGCATGATAATACGCAGCGTCATTTTAAAGTTGTATGTGTATTCCTATGCAAAACAAGAAAAAAAAATCAAATTATTTACAGATTTGATAGTGCTAAATAAGTAGTAATAGGTTGTTGTTTTTTTAATTGATATTTAATGGAACCTATTAAAATTAAGTTCTTTTAATACTAAGGTAATAATTATGGATTTAATGGATTAAGGTCTACACCATTTCCTTGGTTTAGACATAACAATTTAAACTGTCTCAATAGGAATTGCATAGATGTTCCAGTACCAAAATGGAAGAGCAGTCTGAATGCTTTAGTAGGACAGTCTGTTGTGGCATTCCGTATAAGAATCTACTGTGCTAACTGGAGTAATGATAAGGTGTTTCATGACCTGCCATACATAGGAAATCCTGCTTGCTAGGAAATCAATTTCAGAAATCAAATTCTGTTACTTGAATGAGCATCCTTATTTATGTTAAGAAGTCTTACTTTTTTTGGTTGAAATATCTTTCTTAGTGACATTTGTTTAAAATGAGCATGTTTACTCTGGTTAATGATCCCTTGCTGATATGCAGGTTGGCTCATATTAGCGTGCTAACCAAAACTGGAGAGTCCTCTGTTTCATAGTATCTTTGCTTCATGCTGAGAGGCACCAGTATAATTTGAACGACCTTATGGACCTGTAGAAGTATCTTACATAAATTGAATCCTTCTAGTCTAAAGCAGTTCTTTATCATGTTCCTCTAACTTCACAATTAAGACACCACAGCTGATGCCCAAGTTCCTGTAGTTCCTTAAAATAAACTTAACTTTCTCTGTCACAGTTTGTACACATGGGCTTATAAACTGTTATTTTCCAATAATTAAATCTTATAAAACCAGTAAAGAAGATTGCATTAATCATAAAATTTTGCTACTGACACATTTTGTTTGAGTTAGGTAAGGAAATGTAAAATCTCCCTTGTACTTGCATTGCAGGCCACTTACTTACAGCTATTAGTAAAAACTCCAACTTAATTGTATGTAATTAGTTTCTACTTAGTATCAAGAAGAGGTCACAGTGAAGAATTTCAGTCTGAAATTTATTTTTATTAGTGATAAATCTTGCTAACAGTGCACAGGATTAAAATAGATTTATTTTGTGCATGAGTACTGTACTTATATCTTGAAGTTGTAAAAACTGTATTCCATATTCAAGTTTTCATATGTTTATTTTCCCTCAAAGGAAATGTTGCAGCAGAAGTTAAATCTCTAGCTTATGTCATTCCCAAAGTCTACAGTGTGTTGTCAGGAAAATAACTAGAACTTCAAACTGAAAATTGAAAGAGTCCTTCCTCATTGTACCAGGCACTGTACAATGCATTCCTCCATTCCTGAAGGAATGGTAATATGTGCTCCATCTAAAAAGTTGTCATGAACAATTGTTTGAGAGTGTCATCTGGCAGCTCTCAGCTAAGAGTAATGTAAATATTGCTATGTCCTTTGCTTTCAGTTTTAAGTAAATATTGGATTTTATACACCTACAGTTTTCACACTTTTAAGAAAAACTCCGAACAATGCACTCAGTTCTCACAGTTTTCTTCTGTGTTCAGAATATTGATATACTATTGCAGTTTTCCCTAGAGTTACTCAAAGGATAGCTCCAAACGTCAGGTGGACAGGCAAAGAGATATAAGCAGCTGAACAATCCACCATTTCTTTTAGTTTATTGAGGATTCTGTTTTGGTACAGTTGAAAAATTAATGAGGGCATTGATACAACTGAAACCTTGATTTTAGGCCTTGTTTTCCACTGGCATGGAAACTGCACAGAAGGATCCTTGATCATCAAAAATGTATAGAGAGAAGGGGCAAAATGGTGTGCTGCAGGTGTGCAGCAGCACTGCTTTGGAGCAAAGGTCCATACAGCCTAGTTCAGTGTTTCTTATAGTGACTGATGTTTGCTGGGCCATCCACTTGCCTGTGTATCCTGATGTGATTTTTGCCATCCACCTGCAGGACATTTTGTGGTCTGCCTGCTGGAGCAGGGCATTCAGGAGTACAAGGAATACAAGATGGTTTGATTGCTTGTCAGGACCAGTGTTCTGGCATTGTACTTGCTTTGGTAGTTACCTACCACCACTATATCTTCCAGCATCAATCACATAGTTAAAAGGGGCAGGCATAGGAGGCAGAAAACCAAGAGTAGAAAGATTGCCCGATGCTCTAACTTTGTTTTTCCTCTCCTATGAGATGGACCATGTGCATTGGATAGTGGTTTCAGAAATAGGGAAGAAACTATTTTTTGTATGTTCCGCTCTTGTTTGTTTCTGTATTTCTTATTCTTTCATCATCTGATGATGTGAGCAACTACTATGAGCAATCCGTGTTGTCCAGCCACAAGTTACCCTCAAAACCTGCACCCTAGAACTAGCACGTGCCTCTGCAACCACTAACTGGCAATTGGCAAGTTCCCAAATCATATTGTTATCTTGACTTTCTAACCAGGACTACTGCAATATGGTAACTGCATAACTTTTTTTTTTTCTTAACTCTGAATATTTTTACACTTGCAAAATAATGCTGTGGGCTAACCCCTGCAGGCAGCTAAGCTCCACACAGCCACTCACTCACTCCACCCACAGTAGAATGGGGGAAAGAATGGGAGGGATAAAAGTGAGAAAACTCGGGCTGAGAAAAAGTTTAGTAGGGAAAGCAAAAGCCATGTACACAAGCAAAGCAAAACAAGGAATTCATCCACCACTTCCCATGAGGAGGCAGATGTTCAGCAACCTCCAGGAAAGTGGGGTTCTGTCATATGGAACGTTTACTTAATAAGACAAACGTTAAAACTCAAAATGGTCCCCTTTCTTCCTCTTCCCTGAGCTTTATATGTGAGCATGATGTTATATGGTCTGGAATATTCATTTGGTCATTTGGGGTCAGCTGCCCCAGCTGTGTCCCCTCCCAATCTACTCACTGTCAGGGCAGCATGAGAAGCAGAAAAGATTTTGATACTCAGCAATAGCTAAAACATCCTGGTGTTATCAGCAGTGTTTTGGTCACAAATCCAAAATGCAGCACCATTGCAGCTGCTACAAAGAAAATTAACACCATCTCACCAAGACCAGTACACTGGTGAAGCACTGCATTTATTTGTTTGACCAGATTTAAAGTCTTGGTATGAAAGCAGTGAGACATACATGATCATGTAGTCTGGATTCTGTTGCTGCACCCTTTATCGTCTTTTAGGTGTAAAACTGCTGTCTGCTCAGGTATTGCTTTTTCATTCTATGGGACATTTGAAAAATTTTCTAATGTTAAGGTTTATTAAGCTTGATTTTCCATAATTCTAAACATTCATATATTTTCAGATGTACTGAGGATAGAAAAGAACCTGCTGGTTTTTGAAGGTCTAAACTACTGTGCTGTATCTATTACAAAAGTTAAAGGTCTTGATGTGAGAAAAACATTCCATTGTAAGTGTCTGTAAAATGTTTTTTCCACAGTAGAATTACTTCTATGAATAGGTGTTTCTCTCTGTATCTTTGAAATTTTCACAAGGGATATATTGCATGTTATTTGTTTTTAAAGGAGGAAGGCTAATGTTCCATCTAAACAAAGTGCAGAAATTCATGTGTGATAAAATGTGTTTAACTTCAGGGAAAATGAATGAATAAGATACCCCCTTAAAGCCACAAATACACTACTGTAATTTTTAGTTCAGCTGGGATGAAAGCCAGGACACTGAGTCAGAAGATTAATGCACTAGACTCTTTAAAGACTCTGCCCCGAAGGACCAGTTCACATGTTAACAATACTTTTACAGATCAGTCTTTATTGCTGTGGATTTAAGCAGTAACTTTATTGCCTTAAATTCTGCTAACAGGTGTCCTTTTTCTAGACAACAGCTTATTATTGGCATCTGTAGTTCTACAGGAAAGAATTAATGAGACATATTCCTCTCCCCACCTCCTCCCCCCTCAATAAATAAATAAATATTTGGATGGAGCATTGAAATGAATCATAGAATCACAGAATCATTAGGGTTGGAAAGGACCTCTAGGATCATCAAGTCCAACCTTCATTCTAACATCTATCTGTCCATTAGACCATAGCCTCAGGTGCTACATCCACTTATTTTTTAAACACCTCCAGGGATATTGACTCCACCACCTCCCTGTGCAGCTTGTTCCAGTGCCTAACCACTCTATCAGTGAAGAATTTTTTCCTAATATCTAAACCTCCCCTGATGCAACTTGAGGCCATTTCCTCCCATTTTCTCATTAGTAATCTGAGAGTAGAGACCAACACCAGCCTTGCTACAACCTCCTTTTAGGTAGTTGTAGAGAGTAGTGAGGTTTCCTCTCAGCTTCCTCTTCTCTAGACTAAACAACCCCAGTTCCCTCAGCCTCTCCTCATAAGGCATGCTTTCCAGACCCCTCACCAGCTTTGTTGCCCTTCTCTGGACCCACTCCAGCACCTCAATGTCCTTCTTGTACTGTGATGCCCAAAAAATGAGACAGCACTCAAGGTGTGGTCTCACGAGTGCCGAATACAGGGGCACAATCACCTCCCTACTCCTGCTGGTCACACTATTTCTGATACAGGCCAGGATGCCATTTGCCTTCTTGGCCACCTGGGCATACTGCTGGCTCATGTTCAGCTGGCTGTCCACCAGCAACCCCAGGTGCCTTTCCTATAGATATATATGAAGATCAGAGCAAACAGTTATGTTGAACTTCATAAAGGTGCCCTAATTCATACACAGCTCTGCTTCTTGATCCACGTTTCCTTTTTCCAATTTAATTTTCTCTTTCGCAAGCTGATGTGGGTAATAATATTGTTGAGGATTATAATTTCAGAAATGCAGTTAAAGGATTGCACTGAAACTTTGCAGTGGCAATGAAAATGAGAGGGAGGAATACTGAGGTATTATTCCAGGAGCTATGTTTTCTGACAGTTTTGTAATGCTAATAATATACCTCCTTATGATTGGAGACACACTGGTTATATATTTAGAAAATGGTTTATCTTCTCGTGTCTCTATTTTGAGGTTTTTTACTAATATATTGTGTTGATAATGCTGTTGCTTTAATAATAAGTTTGATTAAGTTCACATTTTTGCCTTTCGTATTTTGATAAATTAATGTTTAATTCACACTGGAGGCAAGTAAAAAACCAGTAGTGGTAGACTTGTGAAAAGGAAATGAGGCATACAGATGGACTGAGGATACGGTTTCCTTTGGTAGGTGCAGATAAACAGAGACTTTTATGATGCACACAAATCCTGTGGTTTAAAAACGTAACTACTCTCACAATTAATGCACAATCTACATTATATCAATAAATACACCTGCATCTTGTTTCCCATCAGTCTTCGTCTTTTAGAACAATGCATACATTTTCAGTTACAATATGAATAAATTTGCCTGGTAGCATCTTGTCTTGTAATAAACCATTCAATAAAAAGCCTAGCACAGTGAGGATGCTGTTCCAAAGATTATGTATAAAGACAATACTTCTCAAGAAATACTGTCCAGCAAAAAAGATTCAACTGCAGTTGATATGTCCTAATAAAAACTGAACAAAAGCTTTATAAAATTAACACAAGCTCCATATCTACTTAAAAAAAAAAAAAACAACAAAAAACAAAACCAAGGTATGTATGAATCAATTTTAAACATTTTAAACTATGAGGATGGGAAAGATGACATTTGGGGAGCTTCTATAATTCAGTTCTTAACTGAACAGGAAGAGAAAAAGAAACTCTTTCCATAAATCACCAACAAACCTGTGATCTGTCCAGGAAATCTGACCTTTACTAGCTGTATGTCATCGTTTGTCCTCCCTTCATTACTCAACTTCTCAGCCTTCACACCATCATTGTCTGTGTGAACAGGGAACACAAAGCCTAACAGTAATGTTTCCTAGTTTCCCTTATATGGTGTCCATCTTTTCTGAACATGTCCCAGATTGTGTTTCCATTCTCTTGCTCATTTTGCCAAGACCAAGAGCATCAGAAGAAGCACTGTAGTGGAATTTGTCTGTTCTTTAAGACTGAAGATAGTCTCTGCTTAAACACAATAATTAACAAATTTACCTCATGTCTTTGTTACTGTAAGGTTTCCCAGCATATTTGTAATTTTAAAACTTAGGAGAGACTATAAGCAGAATTCATGAGACTGTACGTTCAATTCCAGGAGAGGATGCTGTTTAGTAGTAGTTTCTTTTTACTTATCTTTGGTTACACATATATTCCGTGATTTAAATGTTGAAAGATAGTAGGTCATTTTGGGTTTTTTTTTGTAATTAGGGTCAGGTTAATCAGCTTTTGTTCAACACCATATCTGGAACTGGAATGTTTACATGACAAAAGCACACAGATATGTTAGCAAATCAAATGCTCTGTTTTTATTTTCTCTTTCCAAATTTCCATATAGACTTACCATTCTGCTGATCAGGGTCCAGAGTCCACTAAAAAGAGAACCCCTGGCTGGCTGGGGCCCAGTGACACTGCAGCAGGGCTGGTCTCCAACTGCCCACAACCCAACTCCAGCCAGCCACGGGCCCCACCTAGCCAGGTCCCTGTCCCAGAGAGGTGCCCAGTACCTGGCACAGGAGCTGCCCCAGCAGCCCCCGGCTGCCCTGCTCCTGGATGGGGTTGGGATGAGTCCTGTCTGCCAGACCCTGCCCTGACCTATCCAGTGAGCCCCCGGCACCTGGCTCCAGGGAGCTGCCAGTCCCTTCGGTGCCCTGACACTGGTATAAGTGTTGTCAACACAAGTCTGTAGGATAGATGGGTTTTTTCACATTTTTAAACCCATGACCAGAACCCATCCCTCAGGAAAACAGAGATTTTCAAACTCCCAGCCAGTACATACCTTATACAATATTTTCAACATTAGATAAAACCTCTGTCACTGAAAATTGTTACACTAGAAGAGAGAGAAGCAGAGCTCTCTTTGCCACCCCTTGCAGAGCAGAGCAGCCCAGTCTGCCATCTTTACTTTAGCTCTCCAAGGAAGACTTTGGGTTTTTTTCATATATTTTTTCATGTTTTTCTCTTGGTACACTTTAAGCATGATTTTTAAAATAATATTTGTGGTCATTACAATATTAAAATACTCTGAAGATTCAGCTCCTCTTCCTTTTTTCTTAGCTGGTCCATAAAATTATGAGCATTTCTGTGATACAGTATTTCAAAAGCATGCTTACAGTGTTTGCAAGGAAAAACACAATTTCATCTGTAAGAATGAGAAGGTGTAAGAGTAGAAGCCTTCCTAGAATTCAGTAAGACACCTGCAGTGCCACAAGCAGATAGAGCCATCAAGGGAGCAGTCCTAGGGGAAGAGGGTAGATTAAATGAAGTTTTGCTCTCTCACAAACTGTTATTTCAAGAAATACATTTTAGATCAATAGATTACATCTAAAAGTGTTCAGGCAGAAGATGCAACAACTCTATATATATCTAACCACCATGTCAGTTAAGCTTCACTTTACTTGAATGAAAGATGAAAATAAAATGAGGGACTTAGCTGCTAAGGCATTTTCTTCATGAGAAATCTCTCCTTATGATGAGATTTTCTCTATGTTTATTTCTTCAACATGAAATGCCAAGGACTGGTAAGTCAATGCAGCTCCTTTCACATGAATGCATTTTGCAGCTCTTGGATTTAATCCACTTGTAATCAGTTCTGAAAAAAAGTTAATATCATAGTGAAATGGAATAATAATGAGAGCCGTAATGTTCTGTAAAAGTAACAATCACTGAAAGAGCATACAAGAGTTTAGCTCTCTGATTCTCTACATTTATTTAAATACAGTACCCTTCTGTGCCACAGAGAGGAAGCCTCCATTTTCAAAGTAGATTATCTTTATGGTAAATACCTAGCTTACTTTGTATCAAAAGTTATGGACTGGGACGACCTCTAGACAAATGACAGTTGCTTACTGTTAACTCCTCTCCCTTCTCAAAGGGAAAATGAATAAGGGAGAAAAACTTCTGGATTGGAAAACTAAACCAGCTTTAATGAAAATAATCATAACAAAATGAAGTACATACAAATATATACAAAACTAGTGTGGAGCCTGACCCCCTAATAGCAATTATGTCACCATCACCAGGAATGTGATCTGTGTACCTCTGGAGTAGGTATGGGGAAAGTGCTAGATAGGACCCAGGAGCAGATTGGTTTTGCAGACGCTGTCTGCAAAAATCTGCCATTAACTTGAGAAAGTGCAGGCAGTTAGAAGACACTGTGCTGGAAAGTAAAATCACTGGACAGAATTGTTCTGTTCTAACTCAAACCAGGACACTTTATTCTTTTTACAAAATGAAAAGCTGCTTTAAATTAGGAAAAGCAGACAAAACTGAACCTGTTGTTCATTTACAGAACTTTGTACTCACTTATAATGGTTCTTCTGGATATTTTTCAGACTCTATTAAACAGATTAGATTTGGCTCCGGTGTGATACTACCTCTAAGGGATTCCCAGTGGTGTTGACAATATCTGTCATCTTCTAATTCTGAAAAAAATTGACATAAAGTACTATGTAATTTTTTTTTAAATTACCTCAAAAAATTTCTTCTCAAATTTGTATAGCATAGCACGTTCTGAAAGAGTTTCAGAATGCTCTGGTAAAAACAATTGCAAGGTATGTTAAATATAAAATAAAAATAAAATACAGTGAATTACAAAATGCTATAAGATCTATTTCCAAATTAAATTGTGTTATTGCTGCCATGACAAATGAATAATTAATAGATATATAAATTGCTAATGTAAAAATCTCATCTGTAAACTACCACAAAAGATGAAAGAAGGCAAAAAAAATATTTTAAAAGTACATTTTTTTTCCAAATGCAGTAGACTACTGTTACATTACATTATCATTAACAATTTTAACCTAATTATACATCCAAGCACATAAGTCATTCATTTGATATTCAACATGCAGATTTGTTTATTCTGAGACACCATGACCTTGTTCAGGTGATATCCTGTTAAGTCAGGCAGCTAAGAATGAGTGCAGTGTAGTATGAAGCACATATGTTGTACAATTGAATTTGGCTTGTGTAATTGTTTCAAAAATACTGTTTCTTGATGTAACTTCTGGATATTTATAATTCTTTTAAATTCTGTCTTTCCATTTCCCTTCAGATAGAAGAGGAGATACAAAATGAACTCTTACAAAAATGTATATTTAAACTTAGATGATTAGGCTGTGTTTTTTTGATGTGGCTTGAAGACAGGGTGATATGTATTTACCATCCATATGCTTCTCTCCAAATCTATTTTTCTTTAAAGATTTGAGGAGCAATTATTGTCTTGTTTCTCATAGGAGTGGCCTCCAGGGATAGCAATTTTTTGGTGGCTTATATGTCTGATACCCATTATCAACTTTTTTTTTTTTTTTTAACAAACCCTGAAATAAATGGAATTAACTCTATTTGTATTGATCATCTAACTATACAAGAGGTGAAAGACCCAATGATGCTCTTCATTTGAATGTGATTTAAACTGACTTTGCAGTAATTTTGACCTCCTTTGAATAGAGGCTCCCTGACCAGCCTTTAGGAACACTCTAACCCCCACAAATGCTTATTTTCGGGTATCTACTACATTCACTGAGCACAGCATTAGGCTGTTTGTCAAAATCTAATTATTTTCTTTCTTCTTGATTAATTTTTGATTAATAATACAACTAAGAGATGTTTCCAGATGACAGCCACAATGTTGCTGTGTTTTTAATATTGTCTTCTTTTGACTCTGAAGATCCTTCCTTTCTGACAGGAGTCCTCAGGGTGAATTTCAAGGCCTTGAAATTAAAAATTATTCATGTAGCTGTGACACATATTCCTAGGCAGTAGCAGAATAACAAATCAAAACCAAATGTCCTTTACATTTTCTCTCAAGTCAGCTATTTTACTAAAAAGATCCTAAATTATTAGTGAAAATTCAATTTTTGCTAGAGCTGTGCCACATGGGAACAATACAAGAAGTAATAGGTAAAATGGGGCAGTGCTTTTAAACTCATGTTAGGTGCTAGGATTTTTTAATCTACCTCACCTTTTCATTGCATTGCTTTTCATCTATAGTTACGAATTTTGCACCATTTCTTTTATGACAAATGACTCCTTCATTTAGAACATGTGAAGTTTTCTTTGGCAGAAACATATAGAGGAAAATATTTGTATTGTAGGAGTTAGGACTTTAAAGAATATCCAGCCAGATTGATTGATTGATTGATTGATTTTTGGTACTTGCAGCTTTCATAGTAGTTTTAAAAGCCAGCCCATGTTGTTGATTGTGCTGCAAGCTGCTTGTGGCTCAAGAGCGTATCAGAGCATCTGCCTCTGTAGTGCCATAGTTAGCTCAATTCCCTTTATATCTCGGCCTTCTCATACAATTTACTTGTGCAGAAGCCACTCTATCATACTGTAACCTGCTGGTGTCCCCTGCAGTGGATGGGCTTCTGTGGACATGCTCTGTTCACAGGTACATGGTGAACAGAAGAACAGAAAAAGGCTTTGTTACCATTTTTCTTTTTCACTAGTCAAAGTGGAAAGAGACAAATGTGTTCAATGATCTTAAAGGTATTTTCCAACCTAAATGATTCTATGATGCATTTCCTTGTGCTGGCCACTTTCTTATACACAGACACTGAAACTTCCGTATATCAAATGGGAGGGAAGTCAACCTGAAGACCACCAGTCCTCATGTTCATGCCAAAAAAGGTAATCATTGTGGTGCCTGTGTGACATTGTAATGATATCTAGCTTCATAGAAAGCACTTTTGATCTTCCAGTCCAAATCAGTTTCATATAGATTTAATTTTGCAAGCACAGCAATATATAGATATTACTGTGTTATAGTTCTGTGAGAATGGCATAGTGGACCTTAGAAGGCCACAGTGCAATCCAAAATGTAATACGATGGCATTGCTACTTTTTGATTTGCCAGTGATGGGCTACTTCTGTGACTTAGAGATAGTTCAAGTCAACTTAGAAAAACTGATTAAACTCTTGTTCATTTTAAAGAGACTTGTTTTTATTATTCAGTGAAATTTGTATTAAGCTTCTGAAGTCTAACCTTTCAGTACTGAATTAGAATTTTTAAGATGACAGCACACAGCTGTATCTAGCTGTAGTGTATTGACTTCATATGAGATTTGTTTTCTTTGTTTAAGGGTGTCTTCTTTTTTTCCAGTAGAAATACCAACAGATTGAAAAAAATCAAGTCTATTTGAAGTAGAAAGGCATTTAGAAAAACAATGTATTTTGGGTTTTTGTTTGTTTGTGTTTTTTTGTTTATTTTTGGTTTTGTTTTGTTTTAATCCATATGCTTTTTAAAATATCACAGGATAACATATTTAAAGGGTCATTATGGAGTGGTTATAACTGAAACTAACTGATTAATGCTAAGGATACTTTGAATAACTATCTCACAAGAAATTGTAAAAAATGTCATTTTTATTGTTCTTCTGAATCAAGATGGAATTGCCAGTAATGTGTGTAGTAGATATAATGTTTCAATTCATAGAGTCATAGAATGAAGAAATAATTAAATGAGATACCTCTGATTCAACGTCAGACCTCTGCCTTTAAAGAATGACTGTTTAGTTTGGTAGTCACAAAGTTTTTTAAATAGCTTAGTGTAGGTTAAGGGGTTCATGTGTAGTGGAAATGTAAGAAGGAAGAACTTCTCCTGTTTGACCACCTTCCTCACCTTGTCCCCCAACAAAACCCACACTAACGCCTTTGTGTATGAGGAAACTGTTTATATTTGAAAAAATTTCTACTGAAAATTTCCAACCAAGCTCATATTTGTCTTTTGAATACAGTTTTTTTGCTACTTGGGAGTTTAGAAAATCCATTCCCATAATTATTGATTATTTATGCCCTCTGATTAACTAATGTTTATAAAGTAGCATGTAATAATCTTCTTTTGCTGTTCTGCTTGTTGGAAATGTAGGTGTAGTACTGAGAACACAAGTAACATGTTAGAAGTTAGAAATTGCAACTGGCAGGTGACAGGTTAGACTGATGATAACTGAATTAATTATGTAGATCACAAATTCTGCTGACTGGAAGAAAATAGTAGTTTTCAGAAGTTGGTTTTTTTTTAATATATTCTGTGAAGAACTGATAGCAATGCCTGTATTTATGGTTGAATAGTAATTTCTACTACACGGCTAGACTTTGCTAGATTTGTTTTATTGAAGCTGAAACAATTATTATGTAACTGTTGTTATATATCGTGATTATGTTAGTTCAGCAAAACCAGTTTGTAAGAATGTGACTGGTGAAGGAAATTATTTTTTTAGGTCAGCTCTGGAAACCTTGGAGAATCTGTCTAGTACAAGCAGGTGATTACATCCAGTTACATGGGTTTATGAAATGCTAGTCCTGCTTGACTAACTTACATACCAACTGGAGATCTAAGAAACTGAGAAACTATGCCCAGTATGATCAAAGCCTAAGATGCTCAAAGGATATCTTCTGCCACTGTCAAAGAGAAGCAGAAGGGGACATTTGTTTAGAATCATAGAAGCATTTTGTCTGGAAAACACCTTTACAGTCATTGAGTTCAGCCATTAACCTAACACTACCAAGTCCACCACTAAGCCATGCCCCTAAGCACCACATAAACATCTTCTAAAGTAATTTCAGGGATGGTGACTCTACCGGTTCCCTGGGAAGCCTGTTCCAATGATTGACAATGCTTTCTGTGAAGAAATGTTTCCTAATATACAATCTAAACCTCCCCTGGCACACCTTGAGCCCATTTCCTTTTGTCCTATCACTTGTTGCGAGGGAGAAGAGACCAACACAAATCTCACTACAACCTCCTTTCAAGTAGTTGTAGAGAACAATAAGCGTCCTTTTATCCAGCTTAAACAGCCCCAGTTCTTCCAGGTATTCCTCATAAGACTTCTTGTCTAGACCCAGCTTAGTTGCTCCTCTTTGGATGTGCTCTAGCACCTTAATGTCTTTCTGGTAGTGAGGGGCCTAATACTGAACACAGTTTTCAAGGTTCAGCCTCACCAGTGCTGAGTACAGGGGAACAATCACTTCCATAGTCCTGCTGACCACATTGTTTCTAATATAGACCATGATGCTATTGGTCTTCTTGACCATCTGGGTACATTGCTGATTCCTATTCCTTTAAATGGAGTAAAATGACACCCCAAGGTCATTTTCTGCCGGGCAGGTAGCATCTTGTGAGCTTGTTGTGACCCAAATGCAGGACCCAGCTTGCCCTTGTTGAACGTTAGTTGGCTTTGGCTCATCAATCCAACCTGTCTAGACCCTTCTGTAGAGCTTTCCTACCCTCAGGCAGATCAACATTCCTGTCCAGCTTGGTGTTGTCTGCAAACATACTGAGGGTACACTTGATCATTTTGTCCAGATAATTGATAAAGATATTAAACTGAACAGGACCCAGTACTGATCACTGAAGAACACCAGTTGTGACTGGCCACCAACTGGATTTAACTACCATTTACCACAACTTTTTGGGCCTGTCCAACCAGCCAATTTTTTACCCAGCAGAGCGTATGCCCATCCAAGCCATGAGCAGCCAGTTTCTCCAGAAGAATGCTGTGGGAAACAGTGCCAAAGGCTTTACTAAAGCCCAGAGACACAACATCCTCAGCCTTTCCCTCATGTAGTAAGGAGTTCATCTTGACATNCCCATATATGTCATACTCAGTATATGAGGGATCAAGACAGTCAAGCTCTCTTCTTCAGTGGCCAACATCTGAGGAGGACTCTGTCTATTCTGCTTTCGGTACTTNGTAATCACCTGCTTGTACTAGACAATTTAGACCATTTCTTATTTTTCAAAATCTCAACTATTATTTAACTATCTTTTCCTTTTCTATAACAGTAGAGCAGATAGATCTAAAGTGGATGCCTGCGTAAAACTTTGGAGATGTCGTATGCCTATAAACTTATGTGTACAAGTCTATATTATGTGCTCTTCATTGGCACATGATGACCATTTGAATCACATTATGCACTGTCCTGATTCAAGTAAGAATAGAACTAATTCTATTTAGTGATATTACTTTTCAGCCAAGTCACTTCTAACTCACTGCACTTTCTTAAGTTAACAGCACGTTTTCACAGGCAGTGTCTGCTTCTATCAGTGATAACACTCCATGTTTAGAGTTAGTACAAAAGATCGGTGTGAACAAAGGCTCTTGTTTATACTTGCTCTTGTGCAGACCAAGGTTACTGCTAAGTCTTGTGTGCCACATTAGGGGTGCCACATTGTGGTGAGACACAGACAGGACAGGTGACCCTAAATTGACCAGTGAGGTATTACATCCCATATATGTCATACTCAGTATATGAGGGATCAAGACAGTCAAGCTCTCTTCTTCAGTGGCCAACATCTGAGGAGGACTCTGTCTATTCTGCTTTCGGTACTTATGATCCATGTGTTCCTGAATCCATCTCCTGAATCTGGTTCCCATTTGTTGCTGTTTCCAGTCTGAGACTTCGTCCATGCCTGCTCCACAACATCAATGGTGACAGTGATGTAATTGCCATCGGGGGGTTCTGTTCAATATTGGTTTTCTATATATTTGTATATATTTCATTTTGTTACTATTTTCTTACCTTAGAGCTGGTTTAGTTTTCCAATCCAAAGTCTCTCTCACTTATTCCCTTTCTCTTCCTCTTTGGGAAGGGAGACAGGTTAACAGTATCTGTCATTCATCTAGTGGCCTGCACAGCTCTAAACTCTAACACACTCTGCTTGCCCCATCTTCATATTCCTGGTGTCAGGGTTTAGTGTCAGGGTGGCCCCTTAGACCAAAAAGAAGGTTCAGTTGTCATTGCATTCCAGCAAAACAAGCTAAATGATGCTCATGCCAAAATTGAAACTTTCCTTCTGCAGTATCTTGATTTTGAAAGTATTTCTGCCATGTTGTGTTAGGTTTGTGTATGGCAGGGTTTTGGCAGCAGGGGAGGGGGCTACAGGGGTGATTTGTGTGAGAAAGTTCTAGAAGCTTCCCCAGCTCCAACACCTCTGTGATCATATTTAAGGGAAAAAAAAACCTGCTGGGCAAGGTGAAGGATGGGACGGTAATGCAAGAGAAGCAACTATTTAGACACCAAGGTCAGTGAGGAAGGAGCGGGGAAGGTGTACCAGAACAGAGATTCCTCTGCAACCTGTGTTGAGGTAGTAGGATGTCCAACTGCAGCCCATGGAGGACTTTATGACACGTGGCTTCACCCAAAAAAAGCTGTGACTCTGAGGGAGGCCCATGCTGGAGCAGTCTGTTGCTGGGGGACCTATGCTGGAGCAGTTTATGAAGGACTGCAGTTCATGGGAACGAATCGAGTTGGAGAAGTGAATGAAGGACTGTCTCCCATGGGAGGGACCCCACAGTGGAGCAGGGGAAGTTGGTGAGGAATCCTCTCCCTGAGGAGGAAGGAGAAGCAGAAACAGTATGTGATAGACTGACCACAACCCTCATTCTCCATCCCCCTGTGCCACTGGAGGGGAGGAGGTAGAAAAATTGGGAGCACAGTTGAGCTGGGGAAGAAGGGAGGGGTGGGACAAAGGTGGTTTTAAGTTGTGGTTGTATTTCTCATTATTGTACTCTGATCTGATTGGTAAGTTAGTATTGTTGCTGTTGTTAAAATTAAATTGATACTTTTTCCCCAATGCCAGTCTGTCTTTGTCTTGACCCATGAGCCTATTATTCTGTTTTTTCTTCCTCATGCCACCAGGGAGGAGGAGTGAGTGAGTGGCTGCATCGTGCATAGTTACTGGCTGACCCTGATCCATGACATATACAAAAGAACATGGTTTTTGTCTGCAGTTAAATGGAAATAACTGTTACCTGTCTGTACCTGAAATGGAGCTGCATTTAGGCATTCAAGAAAATCACTCTTTTTTTCAGTGTCAAAAAGAATTTTGCATTTCTGAAGGCACACAGGATACTCTTATATAGAGATTTAAGATCCTTTATACTACTATCTTAGAAGTTCTAAAGACGCATTTTGGCCAATAAAAAGAAATTTGCACTCTATATGAAGAATAAATACTTGAATTATGGGTATATTGTAATATTTTGTACCCCAGTTTCATTTAACTTTCCTGTTTGTATCTCCAGTCATTCCGTGCAATACACTATAATGCAACCCACGATGAAATATCTTTGTTGAGCTATTCTCTTGAATGAGATCATGTGTTTACAGTTATACTCAACATGATAGAATGAATCAACAAATGCATTCAACAATAGCTCTGATTATTAGCAGTACGCAATCATAGCTCATGTCTTTTATAATCCATATGGTTTTGAACTGGTAGATGTAGGTTTTTCTGCTTCTGTTATTGTTTGTGTATATTAGTTTCTGCATCTCCAAGACAAAGCCCATGTCTTGTAAAAAGTTGTTTGGGTGCTTAGTTTTAATACTATTCTGTGTCTACATTGGCTAATGCCCTAATATGTGTGAAATAGATTAAGATAATGCAACTGGATTATTTTGACTGTTGCAATCTAGAGCGTAACACATGTGAACTCCTGCACTTCATACATATACGTAGTCCTAATGTCTTTCCAGGAAAAGGAAAAAAATATGTTATTGTATGATAGACTTTTCTGCCTTATTCATTACAAATAGGAGATAAAATTCATGGATTTATAAAATGAAGAAGCCATGAGGTACAGAAGCATACGAAAACCATTTCAAAAGGGTGGAATGTCACATATTGACAGTAACAGAATGACCATATTAAAGAATAAAAAGGGATTTGGACAAATGCTAAGATAGAAAAAACAACAAATGTACTTTTTGAGAGAGCCAGGAAGCTATTCTTTTCAGGATCACAAGAACAAATACTATTACGACTGTGATGCTGAAGATTAAGAATTATCTCAGGGGTGGATACAAACTGTATATTTCAGGTGTCTACGTTAAAAAAAAAGGGATTTAAGAAACCATGAAAGTACTATATTAGTCTAGGCAAGACAAAATTATATCATGAATGAAGATCTCAGCTGAAGTAGCATTAAAGTATTTTATTATAATAGCTGTAATTTGTTGGTCTGTGAGGCTAGAGACAGGTTCCTTTAGGACTGTCTTTACACCTGAAGTACCTTTTATTGACATTTATAGTGTCTCCTTATGTTGTGGGTTTTTTTTGGTTTTGTTTTGGTTTGTTTGTGTGTGGGGTTTTGTTTGTTTCTGGGGTTTTTTGTTTGTTTGTTTTGTTTTGGGGTTTTTTTTTAGTTCCATCTGCCCTTACAAAAATCTTGCCTTTCAGTTCCAGTGCAAAAGAAAAAAAGTCACTGGCATCAAAAATTTTGTAGTCCCTCTTTCTGGGTTTCCTCCCTTATGATCATGAAGTGGGTTATAGGGCATACCAGTTCTACTATCTTATTTTCCAACATATTGTTATTCTCTGATGACTGGAAGAGCATGTAATACATTACCAAAATCTTTTTCATTACTACTCTGTGAGTGGACACTGTTTTGGTTGTGTAGATGATAAAGTGGATAGCATAAATGCTGTCTGAACCAGGTAGAGATTTCATTATACATTTTAAAACACACTGATTATTGATTTGCTGGAGAATGTTTTTGCACGTCATCATTCTCACTATCAATTTTGTGGTTTTTTTTTTGTGTCAGATGCAAAATGGCGTTATTACTCTTGTACTAAAAATAGCTGACTTGGTTTCCTTTCACATGGACAAGTAGGAAAAAAGCCCATGCTACTAATAAAGCTAATGGAGTCATGGTAATATATCATAAGCAGAGTCTGATAGTTGCTCTTAATTATTCACGGTACGCATGTTCCAGTAAATCCTTGTGTCAGCTATCATCTTTATTGTTCATGGTTAATAGTAGTAGGTCATTTCACCTTAGGACTCTTCTTAGTGAGACTTGTGAATGTCTAGTAGTCTTAAAAATCTAATGAGACCAATGACAAACAATTAACAACTTGGATTTTCAGGTTTTTCTTTCTAGATTAATATGGAGACACATGTGCCTGCAGCTTGTCACTTCATTAGTTCTTATCTCACTAATCTAAGGATATACATGTTGTGTTTGAACTTTTCTCAAATTATTTTTACGTAACAGAGGATAGATTTGCTATTGCTGTCGGTAACATGATGAAAATCTTCCTCTGATGTAGAGCACTTTGTTCTTCAGTGATTTTGCTTGCTGTCATTGCATGGTGATGAAGAAACCTCATTTTCAAATGTGCATACAGGTCAGGGGACAGGAGGGGGATGTCATGCTGACAACCCTCTAGCTTATGTGCTAAATATTAAGTATTGCACCAGTACAAATCAGAGAAGAATAAAACCTTTTCTTTAAACAATTACCTCACCCCACTTTTGAAATCCTATGCAAATACCAAATACAGAATTGTGGCTACAGGTGTTTTCCAAAGAACTGCTCTTTCTTCTGCTGTTGGAAAGTTGGAATAGCACTTTTTTTTCCTTCTTTGTTTTTTTTTTTCTCTTTTCTTAGTTATTTTTTTTTATTTCATATTTTCTTTAGTGTATTAGATTCAGATGTTTGTATATATAGGTGAATTTGAGCACAGGAGGTGATTGAATCAATGCCTCTGTGGCTCTTTGCTATTCCAGATGACATTACTTCAGTATTACAGCTTAGAAAATCCTTAGATCTTCTGAAAAAAAGCAGGCTTGCCTCTATGACCCTTTTGTGGTCATAACCTGTAAACGATTCAAAGGCAGGGTTTTGTGTGCTTGCTTACAGTGTGGTATTTGTATATTAAAACTTGTTATCTTCAGGTGCTCTGTAGAAGTTCATGGAGGAAAAAAGTTTCAAATGTTACTTACGTAGCTTGGGATTTGCCATTTTAAGTTAAATTAGAATTGAGAAAAAAATGTCACTGCTTTTTTAGGGGGAAGAGACTTGTAGATTTGGTTTTGTTCTTCTTCTTCCCACAAGACAGATAAAAAAAAAAAGGGTTAATGTGTAATCATTTACAGGCAAATTTACTTCCTTTTAAAATACTATCCTTTCATATATTTCTTTGGATACTATCTGACCAAGTTGGAGAGAAGAATGTTGTAGGGGACCATGGCAAAGGCCTTGCAAAAGTCCTGATAGACGACGTCCAGAGCTCTAACCTTGCCCACTAATGCAGTCACTTCATTGTAGAAAACCAGATCACAACCTGTCCTCCGTGTGCCTTATCAGGCCTTCTAGGAGAATCTGCTCCATGATCTCCCCAGGCACAGAGGTGAGGCTGACAGGTCAGTAGTTTCTGGGGTCCTCCTTTCTACTCTGGATGCATGAATGGATACATCCATGGCTTAGATTATTATTTTCTAGCTTTTTTTTTTTTCTTGCCATATTGGTGGGAAATGTATTCACATGGTTAATAATGAAGATTACACTTTGTTTTCAAATTGATAATAAAGCTGATATGCTGAAATATATTTTCAAATATATAGATGTGTGCACATATATATAAAGATATGTGTATATAGAGAGAGACAGTAAAGCTATGATGCAAAGATACCATTAACTGTATGAAATAATTTTTGAGGTAAACATTTTCCTTTGACATAGAATATTTACATTGTCAGTTCTCCTACGGTCAGTTTTGTCTCCCAGCCTCACTGTAGTGGAAATAATATTAATATAAAAAAAAGGTTAGACAGTGTCACACAGTTGTTTAAATTCCTCTTCCACTGAAATATGTGCAAATCTTGAATAAGCTAAAGTAAAATTATTGTAGTTCAGCTATTAAGTGGTGCAGAAAATAATGAGGAAAAGAAGCTAGCTGAATATTTTTGTACTTTTATAGTTGTTGGCCTGATTGTTTTGGCAATAGCAATTGAATATTATTCAATCTATCTTTGGGTTATCTACATTTTTGCTTAATTTTGTAAAATATCACATTAGGTAGCATTCCTTTACCAAGAGGGTGGTCAGACACTGGAACAGACTTCCTAGGGAGGTGGTCGATGTCCTAATCCTGTCAGTGTTGAAGAGGTGTTTGGACAATGCCCTTAATAACATGTTTAATCTTTTGGTCGGACCTGAAGTGGTCTGGAAGTTGGACTAGATGATCATTATCATTCCCTCCCAGATGAAATAATCCTATTATAATTTCTGAGTTTGTGAAAAAAATAAATTCATACTTTTAAATAAGCATGTAGTAAAGGAATGTGAAGCTTTGCATTTATAATAATTTCATACCTGCAGTATGGAGTCAACTTTTTTGGTGGTTTGTTTGTGGTTATAATGGATAGGTTGGCAGGTACACAGTCTGTAATTGTGTTGTGTCTGTGTTATGAGGTGAAGGAGAAGAGAGCTCAGGCTCTAAACCAAATGCATAATAAGTTCTTGTGTACAAAAACAGTGGAAAGGGAAAGGGAAAAGAAAAAGGGAAAAAGAAAAAGTGAAAAAAAAAAGGAAGAAAACCAACAAATACATCCAGAGAGAACATGCTGGGTGTTTTCCTTGGGAAAAGAAAATGTTCTTAATGTTAATGCCTTGATATTCAGCTGATGTGAATAAGGATTGCTCCACTGATGTCTGAATAAGCAACATCTGATATGGCTGCCTGTGACAGCTAGTGAGGTAAAAAGTAAACCAGCCCTTTTGTAGCATGTTTAAGAGGTTCTGACAGTATTTTAAAGGCAAAATAAAGGCTGCTATCTTCTGCCCTGATAAAGAACTACAACACTTGAAACCATAGAATCACAGAGTCATAGAACAGTTTGTGTTGGAAGGGACCTTTAAAGGTCATGTAGTTCAACCCCCCTCCAGTGAGCCAGGACATCTTCAGCTAGGTCAGGTTGCTCAAAGACCCATCCAAGCTGACTTTGAACACGGCCAATAATGTGACATCCACCACATCTCTGGGCTACCTGTTCCAGTGGTTCACCACCCTCATTATAAAAAATTTCTTCCTTCTATCTAGTCTAAATGTACCTAAAAAAAAGTTTAAAACCATTACCCCTTGTCCTATCAGTACAAGCCCTGCTAAAGTCTGTCTTCACCTTTCTTGTAAGCCCCCTTGCAAGGCCACAGCAACGTTCTCTTCTCTAGTCTGAGCAACCCCAACTCTCTCACCTTTTCCACACCGGGGAGGTGTTCCAGCACTCTAATAATTTTTGTGGTCTTTCTCTGGACCTGCTCCAACATGTCCATGTCTTTCTTATATCAAGAACTCCAGAGGTGGACACAGTACTTCATAAACTATTCATAATTATCATAAACTAGCAAATCATTACAAACTGGTGTTTATTCTTTTTAACACAGTCATAAGCTGACATATTCACATTGCAATATTTTCAACTCCTGTCATTAACTCATTTTCTGGACTGCAGAATGAGAGGAATTCTAAGTCTTTGCTGCATGAAAAGATGGAGTGCTGCTTCAAGTTAAGCTTTTAGTTGTCCTTTGTATCAAAGGGAAATGACTTTAAGAAAACACACTTTTGAAAATCCAGTCCCAAATAATAGGATTTTACTGTACTAATTCATGTAAATAGAAAAAAGTGGCTAGACGGAGGGAGTACAATTTATTTATTTTTCTCCAATTTAATATCCTTGCTTATGCTGGCTTTCACCTCCAGCGAAATTAATTTCTGGCTAAACTGATTGCTGTCTTTTGAGTTTATTACTGACTTAAACACAGTGAACAAAATGAGCTAATCCATTTAACAATTTTCAGACTTCTTTACTGTGTCTAACTCTTGTGTAATAACCCTGCTGTGCTTATTGTAATTTTGTGTTGTGTTTAACTAGTCCCGTACCCCCTGCTGCTGCTTCTGGAAAGCTATATTCCTGGCTTACTATTTCATGAGTAGTAGATGCCCAAGGGAAACAGCTCGGTCAAATTGGGTCTACAGATCATCCTCTGTTTCTAGTATTCTGTCTTCTGTTTCCCTGCACGTGTCATATAAACCTTCAGTTCAGCACAAGTTGCCATCTTCTCTTAGAACAAAACTTTCCTTTCAGACCTAAGCCTGTATATTATTTGATATGTTTAATTTGCTTTTACTTGAATTAAAACATGAATAATTCAGTCTTGATTGAGAAGATGGATGATAGAAAATCCACATGACTTCTGATAAGCACTGCTGAACAAAGAAGCCTTAAGAAATCAGAATATAAGAAAAACCTTCTGGGTCTGAGTACTGGTCCGTCTATACCACTATCCTGCCTCTGACAATGTCTACTTTGCTGAGATTCTTGTACTCTGTGACAAGAACTTTTGTCCACTAATGCTGTGGAAGATAAATTATTCTACAGTACTCTTGTACATCTCAGCTATTGACCTTTCAGCTTTTCTCAGCTGTTCCAGAAAGGTAGAATAGCAAAAGAAGTGTTGTCAAGCAATCATAGCTGTGGTGGTAGGTCTTCACATAATCTGCTTGGAGTACATGAATAAAAATTAATCAGTGAGCTGAAAAAATTGTGTGATCACTACTGAATTTTACATAATGTTAGCATCGAGATCTTAGCTGGTTAGAAGGAAATCTAGACAACAAACTCAAGTTATAGAAGATATCTTGAGAGTTTGAATAACATGCATATAGGAGACACTCTAGGAACGTTTCCCCTACCAAAATCTTTCCTTAATTCTGTAAGACACATGATATAATCTTTCTACTTTATTTAACCTTGGTTTATCCTCATCTTGAGTATTGTGTCAGGTTCTTGGTACTCAAATAATGATACATACTGTTTGGAAGGATCCAGAAAAGCTAACAAAAATAATAAGGACGTTGGGAAAAAATTCTGGAACAAAATATTGAAATCATTGTCCTTGCTTGGTAAGAAGAAACAAAGTAACTGGGAAAACAAATGATGAGTCCTCAAATATCAAAAAAAGGACTGTAACAAAAGGAAACTAATTGTTTTCTGCATCTATTGAAGGTGGAAGTGTTGATTAATTTTGACAGATTTCACATAGTGCCATCCTTTTTTAAAATTTAAAAAACCAACCAAACAAAAAGGACAACAAAGACAAAACAAACAAACAAAAAAAAAACCAACAACCCAACACCTTAGGTTTTACAGGGGGGAAAAATTTTATCTACTGAACAGTTACATATTGTAATAGGTTGTCCAAGAGTGCTTGGAATGCTGTAACACTGGAAGTTCTAAAATCAGGTTAAATAACATCTGGTATAAATACTGGATGTGAGATTCTTGAATTTGGATGTGGGAATATCGGACCTGTGTGGAGAGTGAGCAGGGGAAAGAGTGAGCAAGGGGGGGCGAGAATAGAGGAGAGGCCTGGAGTGTGAGACTGAAGCTAGGAAGACCAAACCCCCTATGGCAGGGCTGCTTCCAGCGTGGAAGGCAAACCTTAATCTGCACTGCACTGTTAGTCCAAGCTCAAAGTCATGCTAGTGGGGGAACTGCAGAGCAAGACACCTAGTGCCTGGAGAATAAAGGACTGTGCTACAAATGAAAACAATACAAGAGTTGCAATGGGGAAACTATAAAGAGAGCCTATGTATGTATGTCTTGTGCTGAAAGAGCCATGCTCTTTCTGGCTGTATTTTCGACTGACATTTGTATAAATTTGTTTAAAATTCTCAATGAATGAGACAGTAATGGCAGCATGAATAGAATATCAAGACTAAGAACAAAGTTCATGCACAATTTACAGGATAAGATTTAAAAATTCTAAACTAAATCACTGATAATAGAATAGCAACTGCATTAGTAAATTAAATTAATACAACAAGTAGATTATTTGTTGTATGCAATTTGCACAAGCCTCATTGATAGAGGTGATTTTTTTCAATAATGAAGGAACACATGAAATGGCAACATCAGAAATGAGAAATGGGCTACTCCAATATGTAATGCCACACAAGGTACCATGGCTACTCCAGCCTCATCTGAGCTGTCATAAGGAATGCTTGGAGTATTTACTGTGAATAAGTGCTTCGACCTTTCACAATATGAGCAATGTGACTGTACTGTGGTGGTTTTTGAACATTTGCAAAAGCTCAGGTTTATTACTTCACAGACTGAAGCCAATCAGCCTACACTGTTACACACCTTACCATATTGATAGAGCAATAAAGACAGGATATGAAAGGCAAGCTAACATCATTTTTGTCTCTATAGACTGCGTTTATTTCAATGCCGTAGTATGGATGCATAACTATTTGGATAGATGACTTATAAGAAAAAGCAATTTATTTTATTAATAGGCATTTAAAAATAATTCATAAATCTATGTTTGTTTTAGCTTACTCAGTAATGCTTTGTGTTCACTGTAATAAAATAATTTTTCATCTGCATGGGGGAAAAATGAAAGATCCATCAAGTACTCTTTTACCATGTGATTGTTATTTGCTGATTATCTACTAGAGAACAGACATTCATTAGCAAAAATAGGACCAGTAAGGACAGTAAGTAAGTACTGCCCTTTTCAGCTTCTATACCTAAGATGTGTGTATATTCAGTAATAACAATACAAAAGCAAAGAAGAACTCAGTATTTAAATGCCTGATCTGTTGCTGCTTTACACGGAAGGAGAACATTTAGGTTCAGAATTACTGCTTGGTTTTCAAAGTGGACATCCATGTGTGTATGAATTCAGTCCTGGCCATGAATGTGTCTATAGTCAGTTCTTAAAAGGGTTGAACCTCAACTGACTGGGGTGAGTGTTCTGTTAAGATGATATTTCTTACTGTGTCAGCTCATAGCTTATCCTAGCTTATCCTAGCTTAGAAAAAAACCCCACAAAACAAAACAGAAAACCTGAGGGGCATTAGTTCTCTGTAAACAAGAAGATCAACGCAGTCCAGCACTTGTCTACCCAAGAAACAGCCTTACGTAAATGTCACTTGCATGCTATGTGTACTAAGAATAGAATTACTGGCAACTGTTGATGTGAGTGACATCCACTTCATAGTTAAGCGATCAATCATACAGACTTTTCATATCACTTCCATTTGCATACCTGCAGATATTCATGTAGAAAGTGCTAAAGAATTAAAATTTTAATCTTGTTATAGTTTTTCACAGTTCTTATTTTATGCTTTCTTGCTTAAGTAAAGGTTTATGGAGGGTGCTTCTTAAAAGCATCAAAAGGAAAAAAAAAAAAAGGATGTTGCAACTTGTGTTTGTGTATATATGTGTGTAAAGAATAGGTACAGTGGCTCTAAATAGAATGGAATGTAATTACAGGATTTGCATGCGAGAGCGATTGGTACTAAAGTGAACAAACAGCTTGTGTGTAAATTGAAATGCATTGTCTTTTACTGCTTCTTTCAGAATAATGAACATCATTTTTGACAGAATATAAAAATCCAAAAGAGAAGTCACAGCAGTATTTCCCTCTTCCCTGTTCCACTGCAGCAAAACCCCTTTATATAAATATTCACTACTGCAGAAAAAAGAAATGCACCGTTGGAGCTTGGGAACACTGTCATGTCATTCAGAAGCATCCTTTTCTGGCACATACCTGACACTGTATACAAGCTCTTTCAGCTAGGAGGATGGTCACAGCCAAATGGGGCCTCTGGTGAAGAAGGAAAAGAGAATGAAGACGAAATGAAAGATTTCCATAAACCATTGCTTATTTTTGAAGTGAGCCAAAAATGGCACACTTACACCTCCCTTGGATACTGTCCCTTTTTTCCCTCTGTGACATTGCTGAAGACTTATATAATATTGCTAGGATTTTTAATTTGTGTTTTGGCTCAGAAGATATCCATTACTGGGTTAGTAATATGCCATCTGCTCAGGGGGAAACCACACCAAATTCACAGTAACATACTCCGAATGAAGATTGCACAAAGGCTCTTGAAATATACTGTCCTTTCTGTGTTTTTTTATCTGCTTAATTTGTACCTGTTTGGTTGCTATTTATTTTTGAGCTGTATCAGGATATTTAGATGTGAAATACCTGTGTTGTTCATAGTTTAGATAATACTGGTTATGTCACAGTTCTTTAAAAAATAGTGGGTCAAAGGTTGACTAGTTTTCTTCCTAATGCAATAATGAAGTTATGAATATAATTTTTGAATATAAACATACAAAATGTGTGTGGATCATACATTCAAGCTAGTCTGAGTAGAGTACTTATGGATCCAGGAGAAGAAGTGTATCTTAGTTTTATCCCATGCCTTGATGACAAAAGTAGCGAATGAAGAAGTTGTATTTCTTTCTGCTTATTTGAGTGAAGGTTGAAGAACATCACCCATGAAACCTGTCAATGGCAGTCTCAGTAGTGTTATGATATAGACTGGCTTCAGGAAAAATGAATTCTGGGAAGAAGGAAAAGCATGGGCACTGTTAGGAAGAAAGGAATGCAAAGAAGTCAGTGCTCAGATTTTTTAATTCCCCTTCTGCATGATGTAATAATACTGGTCTGCAGAGCGTAAGAGAGAAGTAAGTGTCATAGATCAATTATCAGATAATTTTAGGTAAAGGAGCTTTGCAGTATTTTATATGCATCCACAAAGCTGCATTTGGTTCAAGCAGTTTTCAGTCAAGGATTTTCTACTGAAAACTGCTAGCTTTAAATCCCAGATGTTCATTCAAGTTAGTGAATGCTATCTTAGAACATTCGGATAACTGAAATGGTGAATGAAAGCAAGGTATTCTTTAAGACTGTAAGTACACACATGGTGAAGAGTTATAGCTAAAAATTAACTCATTAATTTCCATTCAGAAGCGAGAAACAAAAGCTCCTGACAAAATCGAAAGATAAATAGTTATCCTCTTTTTCAGAAGGAAGTTGTGTCTAAGCACCTCACAGAAGCCTACAGTGAGAGACCAGTAATATGGCAGGAAAATAACTTTCCTGCCTTTTAGGCAGCTTTTTTTTTTTTTTCAGATATAATCCTAATCCACTTTCACTTACTCTGAAAAACACTAATTATCCAAACTGACAAAGGAAAGGGAGAAAGGTTTATTATTAGAATGTGGTCTGGACTGTGAAACTTGGTACAGTGTCTGGTAAATGTTGGCAAAATGCTGTGGAAAAGGATTCAGACATCTACTTCATGCTAAGATGATTACTCACATTTGTGAAAGCAGAACAGAGAAAACAGAGCACTAAATATGGTAATGAAATAGCTGTGCAGATTTGTTTACTTGAAAAGACCCTATGTGGGTTGACTTTTTCTTTAAATACATTTCGAGGCAAGGTCAGTTCCACTGTTTAAATTGTATGAAGCATAAATACATCTAGGGAAACTTACTTCACATAGAAATCATACCTCAATTAAAGATTTCTTTGCAAGCTTCTCAAACAGAATTTCAATTGCACCTTGGTTTGTCCTAGCAAGCCATTCAGAATCTTTTTGAAAGGCTTGCAGGAGAAAAATGACCTGTTCTCTTGCAGTGTGAACATGTAGAGAAAGGGCCAATTTACATACATCCTAGTTCTAAATGGAAGAAGGAATAGCTTTTTGGAATATCTGGTGTAATTTGTTGCAGACTGCCTGTTACACAGCACTTTCTGAAGATGATAGAAGACAATTGATTTTGTACTTCAGTGACACTAGGATTAGTTAGTCTCTCAATCACACCGTTTGACTTTGAGACTTGTTTTCATTTTTCTTTTTGATTTGAAAGGTTTATATCAAATATGTAGGAGGCATTTGATGGGAGAAACATACCATGCAACACATAATTAGTATGATGAATGTTATCAGCCAGTGTCTGCCTTTGGTTAACTTACTGGATTTTAGAGTAAGTGCATTAGTGCCCTGGGAGGAAAAGCAGAGTGCAGATGAGAGAGGGAGAGAGGGGTGAAAAAAAATGTTTTTCAGTTTAAAGGGTTAGTTGAAAACTAGCACTTAGGTATTATAAAATGAAAACCACTTATTTCTGAGCGCTGTTAGCATAAGCATTGTTCATAAACTTGTAGATGATACTGCATATTATCCAAATAATACATCTAATAACTTGTATAATTTCCAGTATCTGTTTAAGATGTTATATATTCTGTAAACAAATATCATATTTTTCTTGCCCATGAATTCAGTCCCAGTAACTTGTAGTCTAGTGGAGAATGAATAAACTTAGGGCATCAGCCACTTTTCCCTTCTCTTTTGTCTTGCAGACATGCACAGTTAAGTACACTGTACTGAGGGCAGTACTGTGACCTGATCCTGGGAGAAGTAGGGGTAGCTTTTCACAAGCTGGCTTTAAAGAACATCTTCTCTTGCTGTGTGACATTTAGCCAATATGTATAGTCTCTTCATCTCTGCCCCTATATTGAAAGGGAAGAAAAATCATGATCTGTAGATAAACTTCTCATAAGAGAGGTGGAAGGGAAAAAAATTAATTTCCTTGTTAACATTCCTCCAGATTCTAATAACTTACCTAGGGCAGTCACAATTAAAAGAAAAAAGGAAAAATAAAAAAAATATCCTGACAGTTCCTACCAACTGCCCATATATTAACATGGAAAGTTAAACTAAAGCCAAATGTTGCTCAAACTAATAATTATATAATGGAATAATCAAGGTAAGGTTACTTTCCAAGTCTGTTCCCTCCCACATCAAACCTGTACATGGTTTAATTCCCACAGACTGCATTTAAGTTGATCAGAGAAGAGTCTTTTTCTGTTGTTTGTAATGCACTTCATGGCCAGTTCTTCAGTAAGCCTATGCACTCCTTGAATCTTTATTTTGTTTCATTCTTTACAGACTTGCATTGCTCTAAGTCTGTGCATTTATACTGAATTTATTCCTGATAAAGTCACTGCAAAGGGTATTGCACAAACTTCGGTTTTAAATGTATCTTGGAACTCTGTCTTTACAATGTATTTGTTATCAGAGACAGTAATAGAAGCTAGCTGCAAAACTAAGTTCTGATTATATATTGATATTTCTCCAGTATTGCATGTCCCAATGCAGTTCTTATTTTATCTCATCTCTAATAAGAAAAATACTTTCTCTTGACAACTCATCCCTACTTGAGGGTACTGGTAAATGAAAAGCTGGGCATGAGCTGTCAGTGTGCATTTGCAGCCCAGAAGGCCAACGGTATCCTGGGCTGCATCAAAAGAAGCACGGCCAGTGGGTTGCAGAAAATGGTTCTGCTGTTCTACTCTGGTGAGACTCCCTGGTGAGACCCCCACCTGGAGCTCTGGAATCCTCATCACAGGAAAGGCATGGACTTGTTGGAGTGTGTCCAGAGAAGGGCCACAAAAATCTTCAGAGGGCTGGAACACCTCCTATGAGGACAGGCTGAGAGTTGAAGCTTTTCAGTCTGGGGAAGAGAAGGCTCCCAGGAAACCTTATAGCAGATTTCCAGTACTTAAATGGGGCCTACAGGAAAGAGGGGAAGAGAACCTTTTTCAAAGGGAGTGCAGTGATAGGGCAAGGTGTGATGGTTTTAAACTCAAAAAGGGTAGATTCAGACTAGATACAAAGAAATTTTTTAGTGAGGGTAGTGAAACACACAGTTTGCCCAGAGAGGTGGTAGATGCCCCAACCCTGGAAGCGTTTCAGTCAGGTTGGGCAGGGCTCTGAGCAACCTGATCTAGTTAAACATGTCCTTGCTCACTGCAGAGAAGGTTGGACTAGCTGATCTTTAAAGGTTCCTTCCAACCCAAAGTATTCTACGATTCTACTGTTTTACCAAAAAGTTTAAAAGCCAAGCAAAACTGATAATCAGGACAATTCAATGTCAAGGAAGGCTTATTAAGAAATACTGTGGTTTGTAAGGAAAATAATTTTAATTGTATGATGGGGAAGAGTAAGTGGAAATAGAGTGATAGGAGAGATAAATCTATGGAAATGTGTCAGCAAAGATAAAATCACCTGTTGTTTTAAAGTAAAGAGATTTAGCTATGATCCTTAAAGAGCAAGTATATATAAGCATAGTCACTTCTCAGGACAAGACTCAAGAAGGAAGTCTGACTGATAGCTAGGGGCAATGCTATCAAAGGCTTTTAACAAAAAATAACTCTAGCAATATAAAGTTAATCTACCATCTTCTAGGCAGCCAGCCTGAAAGACAGACATGATGATTGAACAGTTTTTCAAGCCAGCATTCTGTATTCAGTACTAGCTATAAAAACTAGTGTAAAGCTGCCAACAGTCACCTCTGGCAGGAAATTGCAATATTCAAGCATTTTAGTTACACGCATGCATGTTTTTCTCACAAATTCATCAGGATATATATATAAAAAAAAGAATTTCATGTCTGAAAAAAATCCACCTCTTGCTTTTGAATGTATACATTTTTCCATGACAGCCAATAACAATTCTGTTAGAAAATACATTCTTGTTGGAAAAGCCTGGATAAGTGAAATTCAATCACTTCATACAGATGAGACAGTTTTATTTTTTAAAAAAGGTCTTTGAAATGCATTTGATTTTTACAAGTGGGAATTCAACTCAACATAAATGAACTTAGCATTACTAAAATTACCACCTTCAATATCAGTGATCTTTAGAATATTTTTTTCATTTCTGAGGTTGTTTTACTTTCCTCGTGACTGTGAGTGGGGAAATATTTTGCTATTTCAAACTTCTACAGACAAAGAAATACATTTTCAAAATACACTTGAGATATGTCAGAAACAATACCAGGAGTATTTTTTTCTCTTTTTTTCCATATCCCTTCAGTGTCTGTGAAGGAATAGTAACAGTTAAGTACTGATAAGGAGCAACTAACTTTAAATGATATTATGTTTTAGCAATGCTTCTGTTTTCATAACTTTCAACATATCTACCTAACAGCATGCTCATGTTCTTTATAGTTCAAGGGTTTTAAGATAAGGGCAGATTGAATCCCCTCCATAACTGGAGCAAATTTTATTTAGTTTTTCTATTGAGTAGGAAATAATGAAATTGACAGTAGAGAAGACAGTTCCATTTGTATTTTGTAATTATAGTTTAAGGAGCAGGAATTAATTTCTGTTTCCTAAGGGAGAGAGCTATGGTCATAGCTGTGAAAAGCTACTGAGAAACACAGCATGTTTCACATGGACAGCTGTTCAAATGCAAAACAAGTCGGAGATGGTATCTGAAACTAGCAAACAGCTTTTTTTTGAAAGAGTAAAATCCAGAACTGCATGGCACCAAAGAATGATACATTTTAGCCAAAAAAGTGGGATTTGTAACTGAACATTATCAACAGAAACCTAAGACTTAAAAATCATATATTTAAGTCATATATGGGTTGCTTCCCATCAGACTGTGAACATATTATATGAATGTGATGAACAATACGTACACATTTGCATCGAAGATGAACATAGACTGCACTGGTTTATCCTGTCCTTCCCCTCGAATTTGTTGCCAGAACTATTATTACAGCACATACCATATAAATTATAAGACTAGACATTTCATATATAAATATAATGATCTTTTTTTTTAACTGTAAGTTTTATAGTATTCCCTAGAAATCTAAGACCATTATTTTTTGAAACAATTTATAGCTGAATTTTTAGATACAAGTCCTCAGACCCATATAATGCCAATTCAGTGTATAATGTCCCCACCTGCCTGATTATTTTTTCCCACTTTTTTTGCTCAACTGAGAGAATGTCTTTATTTGAATTACTTCAGATTTATTCATCGGGAATTTTATCTTTCCTGATTTAATGTAAGATAATATATAAAATTATGTATTTTATCTTTCTATGTATCTTTTTATCTTTCCCAATTTTATGCAAGTTACTATATGAAACTGGGAAAGATAACATTCCTAGCAAATGGTATGTGAACCCACACATTAAAAAAAACCTGATGAAGTAGGAGTAATCTATCTGGTCAAAATGAGCAACTTCACTGCTTAATTTAGTTTTCATAGATTTTTACAATATTTTACATTTTCTCAACACAGTCTATTGAAAATTGTCATTAAAAATATTTGTATCTGAAGTGTTCTTACTTTCAAGATGGGCAGTAGCAGCTTACATTCAGAGCACAAACTGCTATGGAAAAGGGGTACTTCAATTCCTTTGCTTCTTTCCTACAGTAAGTAGATCACCTTTTCCTTGGAAAATAGACAATACTTGAAAACTGGACAAAACTCATCTACTGGATGAGTTACTATGCTGAAATTGTAACCAGATTCTATTATGGTTCAAGAGTGTCTGTATGATCTAAACACAAGGCTTAGAAAGAATAGTAAAATGATGTGATGAAGAGCAAGACAAGCTTAGGAAGTGCAGCATTGAACTGACATCCAACCCTCTTGTAGCACTGTTTAGCTGTGCTTCTTCTAAATATAAAAAACTTTAATAAAATGGAAATATACACAGAATCCTTTAGGTTGGAAAAGACATTGATGACTGAGTCCACCTTAAGACACCAGACCACCACTAATCCATGTTCCTAAATGCTACATCATCATTTAAATATCTCCAGGCACTTCACTGGGCAGACTGTTCCAGTGCTTGACAACCCTTTCTGTGAAGAAATATTTCCTGGTATCCAATCTAAACCTTCCTTGATGCAACTTGAGGGCATTTCCACTTATCCTATCACTTGTTACCTGGAAGAAGAGATCTCACTATAAACTCCTTTCAGGTGGTTGTAGAGGGCAATAAGGTCTCCTGTCAGTCTCCTTTTGTCCAGGCTAAACAACCCTTGTTCCTTCAGCTGCTCCTCATAAGACTTCTGCTCTAGACACTTCATCAGCTTCTTTGACCTTATTTGGACATATTTCAGGACCTCACTGTCCTTTGTGCAGTAGGGGCCCAAAACTGAACACTGATTCCAGTACTCTAGGTGCAGCCTCACCAGTGCCAAGTATAGGAGTACAGTCTCTTCCCCAGCCCTGCTAGCCCCACTATTTCTTATAAAAGCCAGAATGCTATTAGACTTTGTGGCCACCTGGACACACTGCCAGCTCATGTTCAGCCAGATGTCAAACAGCACCCTCAGGTCATTTTCAGCCAGGCAGCAGAAGCCATAGTATGAAATAAAGCTGTTACGGCTACAGTCATTCTAAACAAATTAATTTTTTAAGTTCCCATATTAGAGGTATTGTTTTGGAAGTCTCAAACTAAGAAACTGGAAATGTTCTGCATAACACTTCCTTTATTTCATTTGTTGTAATATCTGTTGCAAAATAATGATTATGACTTTGTGCACATAAATTAAAAAAGTCTTGAGAAATTTGGAGGAATCTGTAGTTCTCCCAGTTTTAAAGACCTGAGCAGATGCTCTCTCTGAGAACTCTTCAGAGGAGTTATACCTCTGGAGATTTCCTTACTACTTATTTTTTCAGACATAAAAGTTGATCTCTCTGCTTCATTTTTCATAAATGTTCATTTCAAGACATGGTGTTTCCTTTACATGATCAGATAATGGCACAAAGCCATAACTGTGCATGAAACAAATTATTGTCATTTCAAGTTGAGTTCCTTATTCATTTATACCAGCAAACATAGTCATACGGTTTATTCCAGATAAACCATATCATTTAGCTGTGAAAAATGTGACTTCTTCCCTTCCCTGAGGAAATCCTTTCTGAAGTCAGTTTATTTAACCAGAATTTAGTTTAATTCTTTTGGTTCTGCAAATAACTCTGTTCTTGTGGGCCAATAATAAGCCAGCTGCATAGGAGAAATATGTACCAAACACAAACAGTACAGAAAACCCCATGATCCTTGCGGTGCTTTGCCATTTGACATGTTTGCACCTGCATGTACTTGTTTGAATTATCTCTGCATTATTATCAGCTTCTCAGTTGTTTAGGTGAGGAATGCACCTAATGGTCTGGAAAACAATTTCAGTGTTGCTCAGCTGTTGTATGTGAGAATGTAGTGTGTGCTACAGTAAAACCTTGACAGTTAACACCTCTGTGGAAAGGGTGAAATACAGTTGTAGTTGGCACACTGCAAAATAAGATCTCAAATTAGCCTTTGTTCTCATTAAATCATTTCAAAAAAAGAGGGTAGTACTATGCTGTGATAACATATTTATATATTAATTTCTTATTAAGGTATTTGTCTTAAAATTGGGTTCTGATTATAAATGATCTGATGGAATATCTGCTTAAATAATTAATAAATAAATAAACAACAAACATTTTTTTGTAGTCAGCAGTGTGTATTCTGGCCCATCTGTACCTTGATAAAGTTTAGTATTTAAGGAAGACAGAACAAGAAGCAATGAGTTTGTACTGTATCTAGAAATATTCAGGCTAGTCAATATGGAAAATTATAATGGGGTGGTTACAGAACCAGGATAGACTGCCTGGTTAAGAAAAGCCAACCTCTTACTGGGTATCTTTAAAACAGGTCAGACAAACATGTATCAATAGTGTTTCAAATATAGCTTATCCTTCCTTAGAACAGGAAGACTTGTTTCTCTGTAATTCTTTTACTTTATACTTGGTAGATCCATTTATGGCAGTAAGAGTTGGTGTTTCGTATTGTAGGTTGTGTCCATGTAGAGATTAAAGAATAATTCAGGCTGGTAAATGTGTCGGCAGGAGGATGATAGACATATATTATTTTCATTGCTGCCATTTTCATGGTGGAATGCTCCGTCTTGAGCTCAAAGGAAAATTGAAAGTGATTTTTTTTTCCCCTGGAAAAAATAATGTTTCTTTAAAAAATGTGAAATTTGAACTTTTCTATTTTAAAAATCTGTTAAATTGCAGAGAAAAAAACACAATGCTCTTTAGGTTCTCTTGAGATGCAGTGTTAGACTAACCTGGATTGAACATGCTTGCTCCTGAACTGTCTTTGAATGAATGTGCTGAATGGACTCTCGCAAAAATAGAAAGCCAAGAACAATACATAGAAGTGCTAGGTGACAGTAAACAGAGTTCACTCAGTGGAGGAAGGGATCTCATGTTTCCATCTGACATTTCCAGTAATACTTTCAGGATGCACCAAACTATGGAGCATGTAAAGACTTATTTAGAAAGGTCTCCTTATTCCCTGGATGTTTAAAACTGGTTGTGAATGTCCTTACTGCCTGTGTGGTATCTCTGTATCAAATCCAAATTGGGATGTATGGGAAATCCCATGGAACCAGGAGCTGGTTAGATTTGCTGGAAAATATTAGATTAGTTTTTATCTGGAAAACACAAATGGTACTTAAAACCTGTCTGAGTAAATTTTCAGAGAGGTATGCAGAACATAGCTAGGAAAAAAAACCGCCACCACAAAAAACTAGAATGATTGACAGCCCTGATTAGGAATCTGCTCCTTTTTTTCTATTTAGTCTAACAGCATTATTTTCAGTGTAAGATTCTTATTTATGTCACTTTGAAAATTAGAGGCTAGAATATGCTAAATGTTTTTCTTTCATGGCCTCTCTTTCCACAATTCATAAAGAGGGAGGAAGGAATTGAGCATATGCACACATGTGCATGAAAGAGCATGGGATATCTGTCTTGTATTTTCTTTCCTTTTTCCTTTTTTGGGATGAGTCCTTCTTTTTGGATCAGTTATTGGTAACACTTGCATTGTATGCTATACCCAGTGCTCGTGTTGCTCAAAGAAGCTCATTGTATTAGGCTCATTTTACTGTTTATAAGCAGAGAAGTGGGAACATCACCATGCTGCAAACTAAAATAGGTAACCACAGAAGAAAACAAACAAGATGAAAAAGGGTTCCTTTTAACACTGAAGATATATTCACAGTTGTTGACCTGGTACAGTGTTCAAATAATCTAAATATGAGCTCTTACATGAAACAAACAAACAAACTAAAGTGTTTCAGAATATTTCCGTGAAATTTTTTAGATGAGCTTTGTTCCTGAATAAGCTCTTCACAGTTGACCCTCTGTTATTTAGAATTGCTCAGAGTAAAGCTGAAGAACACTGAAAGTTGGTGGAGATTCTTAAGCATTTGCATGAGCACTTCAAGAACATCAGACAGCATCATTTGGTTGGTACTGCCCTGCAAAATATATGCATAGTGTAATGATGTGTTGTTTTGTTTTCCATTTCACACCATTAAAAACAGACCATGTATCCTCCCAAGAAAGTTTAGCCTTAATAGTGAGAAGTCAGAAGTCGTAAAACTGTGGCATAGCTCATTTATTTAAAACAAATATTTTACTGAAAGAAAAATAATACAGAAGATGATGACACGATTCTGTGAAACGGGTTTTCTGAAGTCCCTTTCCAAAGATTTTATCTATGTGGAGGACTTGTCAAACAGGTCTCCGCTTGCCTTCAGTTTTCAAGTGTTCAGTGTTTGCATATTATGCTGTTTAGTGCGTGCTCTGCTACACCAAGCCTTGCCAAACACTGTGACTACCACAGTCAACGATTTTTTTCCTAACCATTTCAAGCAACTAGTTTTGAACACTTTTTAAATACTGTTACATAAGATGCATCTTTACATTACTATCCTAGTTAAATGATCTAGATTATTTGGTTTATTTCACATTGGGGGTTCTCTTTTGATGTCCAGCTGTTAGAAATTGTGCTTGTTTTCCAAGTACACAGTAAGAAATTGTAGGATTTATATGCTTTTGCATAAGGCGTTTGTGTTTAATGACAGAGACCACAAGGGTCCTTGAGTGGAAAGCAATCTGTAGAGGCAGATAATATTCACATTATTATGTTCTGCACTGGCAATTAGCTAGACAGTCAGAAAACAGTTGTCAGGAGAGGTAAGACTGTAAATAGCTTAATGAGCAGATTCACTAGGACTCTGAAACATTTCTGAAAGCAAAACTGGAAGTTTTGGCTGGTGGTTCCAGACAAGTATTGGTAAAACAGTTGTGTGTCTGACGTCTTTGAAAACTGATAGCCATGCATCCACAGGTAATTAGGAAATTTTCTTCTACTTAAGACTTGAATCCCTCATAGTACAACATGGAGAAACAGGACTCCAGTCTTTGGATCACTGTTCATGGAAGGACTAAAATAAAGCTCTGTAATTCAGCCTTTAAGATAATGGATGGAGGCAGAGAAAACTTTACACTCTTTTTGGAGCTTGAGGGAAAGTTAAATGCTTAATTTTATTTTTTTTTTTCATTATGTCCCTTTGAAATTGCATTCAGTAAACAGATCTATATTACCAAGATGCTCTTTGTGCCATTATAGAATATGCATTTAATTAATAAATCCCAGGTGCTGACAAGTCAGTCTTTTTATATACCTTTTATAGTAAAAATAGTCTTAAAACAGGAAAATTCCATTTTGACACATTTATGAGAATTTAGAGTGTTTATGCAGGACTGTCATACACAGATGTGTCTTCAGTCCTTTGCCAGAAATAGCTTTCAATAATATCTCTAGGAACACCTGTGTAGAACTGGGATGACTTTAAAAAATGTTCCTTCTGCGTTAGGTATGTAAAGCTCAAATAAATAGTGAGAACTTGTAAAATGTACAGAGCTAAACCCACAAACTTTGCAGGGGAAAACATTGTGTATCTTTGGACTCTAAAGTGTAGCACTTCTCCTGAAAATCAAGATGTAATGGCATTCTGTGTATGAACTGCAGCATACTCTGAGCATCACCTTTCTAAGGCTTGAAAATGCAGAGGGAGAAGAGCTATGGGTCATAGCAGTTGCTCTGGAGTGAGCTGGCCAGTAATGCTTTATAATCATTGCTAAATATTTGCTGTACATCATGACTGTACCACATTGTGAAAAATGGAAGGAACTCTGTGCCAGAGACATGTGCAGCAAATAGTCAGTGTATCTAGTGTTCTGTGAAGCATGAGGTCTGTCATGCACATCCATTCAGTCCCCAGGAGTCCCAGTTTATGATTCTCAGCAGGCACTGATGGGGAAGATAGACCGACTGCCAAATGATAGGCCACCTATCTGTTTGCTTGGACTGTGGTCCTAAATGCTCAGCTAACCATTCGGTGAATATTATTTTTGCAGTCATAAGTCATTGATAGTTAGTAAGTGGTAACATTATCTGAGATATGACATAATAAATGATGGAACCCCACTTTTTCCCATTTCTACAGGGGTGTAGGGTTTAGCAAGACTAATCACTTTGCCCTGGTTTACACAGTAAGACCAAATCTTTACATATGTCCCGTGTATTCTTCTGAAAAGAATTCTTTAGATACAAGAAACTAATGATGAAGTCAATATTTTGAAATATCATTACTGAGTGTTAGAATGATTTCTCAGGGATAAGTGGGCTTGCTTAATTGCAGGCTGTGGATTTAAATGACTGTTTTCAGACATTTGTGTTTGAAAATTACACCTTTTATCTATGTTGTCTTGATATCATGTAAAGAAAACTATTTTGTTTGGGTGTTTTTTATTGTGGGGTTTTGTGGGTTTTGATTGGTTTTCTTTTGTCCCCAGAATGAGACCAAAATTAGCACATTTATTGTTTGAGACAGCTTTTAGAAACTACTAATATGTTGGTTTTGGAAAAAAAAAAAAAAGTTCAAAGCAGAACAATATAGCCATGTCCTTTGCAAGCTGTATATGTGTAAACCATTAAAGTATCTTAAGATTCCGAGGATATATTATCATTGTCTATTTGAAAAATGGCATTTTCTTAAAAGTTTATTAGTAGTAGTCTGTTCTTCAGTCTTTTCTGTAAATCGTTTCTGCAGCAGAGCTCATAGAAAACTCAAAAGTTATGTTGTATTACTGTAGTGGATCACCATGCAGAAGTTTTGTGTGTGTCAAAATATGTTTTTAAGGTTTACTGTTTAGATTCCCAACCATCAGAATACAAGTTTTTACTAACTCTTTGAATGTATTAAAAAGAATTTATTAGAACAGTATATCCTCTGAGGTCAAGCTGGCAGTTGTCCTGTATACAGGAAAATGTTCCTCACTAAAAGTGAATTTTACAAGTGTACAAGAAGTTCTAATCAAAATTAAGAAGATACTGTTGACATAAATAGGTAACCTTAACTGGTGCTAAAGCAGTTACCATTGACACTTTCCAATTGTTTATCAGAAGTTATGTTTTCAAACATAAACCAGCAGAGCTACTCAAACACAGCAGGAAATAGCCACATCACTTATTCAAATATGAAATGCCTTAAACTATGCATGCTTCATTTTAATTTTCACTTTCCTGAGAGTTACAACAAATAAGTTTTGCAAATAACTGTATTAGCTCCAGGAAACACATTTTGCTTTGTAGGTATTTCCTGATTTAGACCTATTTAATTTTCAATGTTTAGGTTAATTTATGAAAGCTGTGCTTTAGAGAATTTACTTACAGCTTCTCTCAGAAGATGCAGGTCTAAATTTCTTCATGAGAGTTTCATTAGCAGAAATGCAGTGCTTGAAAAGTCTCTTTCTATAATTATTTCTTGTATATTGGAGCATCACTTTGTGCCTGTAACAGATAATTGGCTTCATTTGTCTGCTGGGCTTTCTTGAGTAAGACAAGGTAAAAGACTTGACAATAAAATTTAAACGTGAAAGAAAATATAGGATTGGACGTGGAGGTAGAAGGATTTGAATTGAATTGCTTGCTCCTGTGAGGAAGTGAATGGCTGAAACTTTCATGCAGTGTGTTCCTATTCCTGGCCTTAAAACACAGATACACATATATATATTATTCTAGAGACATAGTATAAACAAAATGTAATTTTTAGCAAGATTCTCATGAGCTGTAACAGCAACCTTGCTTATATAAATAAGACAGTCCTCTCTGATACGATCTCCCATCACCGGTAATACCTGCAGAGCAAAAACTCATCAACTAGATTACCAGATAGGCAATTTAGCCCTAATCATGGTAAGAAGCTTTTTGCCTAAAAATAAAAGATAAGATTCTTTACTAATTTAAATAAGCATAGCTTCATTATCTGGATTTGAAGTTTGTGGATTTATACCAGATTAAGATCAATAATGTGAGATCCTACTCACCTTCACCATGTATGCACTTTAAGAAGATCTTAAGAGTGTGCAAGAAAAACACTTGACAATTCCAAATGTGGCAAGCCATAATTACTGCATTTTCTGCACAAGGAAAGCTCGTGCCCACTCTGATTAGGATTCCTAGTGGCTGGATTCCTGACACCATGGATTTTTATAGGTTCTTGTCTTATACATGAGAAGAAATGCTCTGTTCTATTTTTATATCAGATATTGTATATGTAGTTACATGTAGGTACAACTTATGTAGAGGTACAAGCTTTAGGTATCCTGTTTCATATTACCTCAGGGCATTCTGGCAATTCCGAAAATTGATCTAAACATACAGAGAAATGCTTACTATTGTATATTAAATGTAAAGACTTCCTCTATGAACATACACAAAGAAAACACTGGACAAATAAGTTTCTGTGTTTGATTTGGTTTAAGTAAAATGGTGAAAGAAACACAGTGAAAACTGGTATACTGCTCTGAATCTCTGTTTTATTTTGCCATAATAATTAGAAACAGGGAATACTTTTATATAGTCTATGACTTAGTGTTCAAGAACAATTAGGTAAGAATAATAATGTAGCACTGGGATACATACTTAAATGAAGGATTGGATTTTAATAGGAAGCCTACTTCCTTAAGAAATTTTAGAAGCATTCTTACTCTTCCCAAATGTTAGCAGAAGAGTGAATATTTGTTTTATTTGTCATCCATATTCAAAAGGTACAGTAGTGGTCTCATTTAAGGTCAGCCATGTTGAGGAAGGTGGCTTCACTGTTTTTTTACTGAAAGTTCATTTTCTAGTGATTGTTTCACAGCTTCATTTGAATAAGTTTGAATGAACCTTCCCATCATTAGTTAGAACATGCATTTGGTAAACATTGGTCATTGACATTTTGTACCAAATTATAAATCAAGGTAGCCTCATTATTTGTTGCCTTATGTTATCCTACTGTGGGAGTTGACATGAAATGGAGAAATTAGAATTACTTTTTTTTTTAAAGTTTACGTCCTTTAAAAAGAACAGGCAGAATATATTTGAGTTGATTTTTTTGATTGATCCCAGGTCCTCATGAGGCAAGTATTTGCACTAAATAGTACCCTAGTGAAGGAAAAAAGTTCTCTGACATGGTCATTGGTCTGTTTTCTTTCCCTCTGCATATCTCAAATTCATTATCCAGACAAGTAAACTCATTGGAAGTATGAATTCTAGGAAAACCTTATTTTAGAAAGGTAGATGAATTTTTTTCAAGCATTTCTATTTAATTTGTTACAATTTCCAAAATATTTATATCTGTTAAAAATATGTATTTCAGCTGTTCTTCTTTGGTCATGCTGTTTTTTAACACTGTCTTTCAATAATACACTAAAATACTGTACAGTGTCATTCCAGTCAGTAAAATATTCCTTCTGAAAATTTTCTAGAAGTTTTAAACAGAAAATTTTGGTTCAGTGCAAGTTTGAAATACTACAGTATGTTATGTTGCCAGTGCATAACCAAATTATAGAATAGTTTGAGACACTTTAAAGATTCCTTGATCTTTAGTTAAATTGTTGTTTTAAACTGAGCTTGAAAAGGTACATTTGTAAATTTGTTATGGAACTGCATAAATACAGTGTTCATTAGAAGGGGATATGTATATTGCTGTAGTTTATTAAGCTGCTTTGTAAATGATCAAAGAAATCAAGTTGTAAATTGATAGGTTTCCTTATTTTCTCAGGGAAATAATTGAAACATGAAGGTACAAGGCAAAGCCTATTCTTGCATCTTTGAATGACTAGATGAGAATTGTAGGTAGGAAGAAGAAAAGAAAAGAGAATCATTTGATATTTTTTCTTTCCCTTTTTTACAGAACGCAGCATAGAAGTTTGTAATATATGGTGTATAAAATTGTGGCACTTGGTTTGTAAGTTCATGTGATTTTCCTCACTGTGGGTGCAATCTGTGACAAAGTCCTGAGTTACAAAACGTAGGTGGAGTTATTCCTAAGTAAGTCTTGCTCCACTAAGAACTTTTAAGATTTGATACTTGTATTTTCAAATGTGTGCTTTTTCTAAATTCTGAATAGTTTCAAATGCAGACAAGCTTCAGTTTCAAATCAAGAAGTGTTCAATACTAATATGAGCAGCAGAGGCTGACCACCTTGCAGAACAATGTGTTCAGTTAAATGAAAACCAGAAGCAACTTTATAAAACGGCATCCTGTCATGGAGTGGTGATATTTTGTTTGTGTGACCTTATTGTGATGCAATACAATTTAGTATAGCGTGAGGGTGCTTCTTTTCAACGTGCTATACCACTCCACCAATTCAGTAGTCATTTTCTTGATAGCAGTGCACCTGTAACAATAGAACATCACACAGACTTCTGGTTTCAGACGACCATAAACTTTATTGTACCCATAAGGAGATACTTCTCTTTGAGAAGCTCAATATCTAACTCTCAGGTAAATAAATCCTGACTGAATCTCAACAGAAGTCAATAGCTATCTGTTAAGTCAGCTAATAGACAAAGATTCTGTGGGTGTTTGATCTAAAAAGAAAACACACATATCATAAGTTTTATTAGAAGGTTTATTTAAATGTTATCTATATAACACCAACATTTTTTTTTTTTTCTCTGCACAAGAACGTTATTAAATCTTTGGTGCAATTTATGCAATCACAGACACATTTTCAGCTTTCAGAGACAACTATTTGTGATCTATCATGGTTCCTTAGTCATTGTTCTTTTTACCCAGAGTGCAGTTCTTAGACACTTTTTCTTCGATGTGAAGTTTCAATAATATTTTTCATTGTGCAAATAGATTGGGATTTTTCACAAGAACTAAGGTTTCAATGAATTTATCAATTTTTGTTGGTTAAAATGTTGTTTGTTTTTTTTTCCAGAAAACATTACAATAATGCTTTGTTTCTAAGATTTTTCTTTCAAAGACCTGTCAGGAAATCGATTAATCATATTAGTAGCATCGTTGTTTTAATATATATACGTACATAGATTTAGACACTCTGATACACCAAATCTAGACTTAAAGTAGTTTCTAAAATGAAGTTTTTTTGCTGATTGTTGAATTTGATGATTTTGCTTTTAACAGACACTAGCTTGCATGGCCACTGTCATAACATGACAAGCAGAAATAGTTCAATTGTAATTCAAGTACCTAGGACACGTGTAAAGTTGTTCACATTTCCATATTGCCACCAGTTTCATTTCATTTAATTTGCACTTTACAAATAAGCATAATTAAATGCTGAGTAAGGTTGTGCTCTTAATGACTTATAACAATTATAAATTATGCTATAGTGCTATAAGGTCCTTAATGTGTTATGCATGGGCCAATGAAGCATTGTGGTTAAGTGGAATGCCCATGAGTGTGTAATGAGTAAGTATCACAGGGAGAAAAGATCACAATAACCATGTAAATGCTTGGTCTGTTGGCTAAGAAAGCTTTCTTACTAACAAGATTTACTAAAGACAAAAATGTTTAATTTGCATAGAAGTCTGATTTAATAACTGGAGATGAGAAATATTAAGTCAAGTCTGTGGCTTCATCTTTAGTTTTCTTTCCATTGTGAAGGAAGTAATAAGGAGATTTGGTTTACGAGTAAAACATTAACAACCTTAACCTTCAGCTGTCTTATTCTGTCGTGTTCATTTTAGCTATAGATTAAATACATTTTTATGTGGACCATAAGGTAAGTGACATTAAAAGAAACAATGTTTGAAACTGGCAGTCAATACTATTTCTTTTTTAAGAGAGGTGTATTTCCAAGCATGTTGAATCTAAGTAATTTTCAGATAGCTTTAACTTCTTTCTTGTCAAATGGTATACTAGTCCTTAATTCCCATCTGTTGTGTTCAGAGGTTACTGAATGCATCCCCTTTTTACTTAATTATTTTGTTCGTCTTGTATCATGGTGACTTTTCTTGGAACAGGATTAGATTAATGGAGAACTATAATTACTGTCCAGTCCCCAAATTGGGAAGAATGATAGATTGTCCCTTACAGTTTAAAATACAATTCTATTCACCTTCTTTCTGTGTGAATTAAAACAGAAGACTACTACTGATAAAAATTTTGGATGACACAAGAATATCAGAAAGATGAACAAAGATGAGAACAGTGCATTCTGTCAAAATAGAGCTGACTGTTTAATAAACTGTGCCACTCAGTGCAATAAATGCAGTCCTACAAGTAGAACTGAAGCGGCTGGGACTGTATCTGGAAGAACCATAACTATGTAAACTAAGACTAAAGCAGCTCAAAATTATTTTCCAAAGCAGCAGTGAATGAAAAGAGAAGCCTAAAAGCACAGTTAAATAGATTCTTTTTATGCTGTAGAAGGATTTGGAATGTAAAATCTACATCAGAGTTTGGTGCTTGGGTGTAGCACTGAATTACTGAAATACTAATATTAACTTCATTTGTCTGTGTTCTTACAAAGTTTTGAAAAACTGAAAAGAGCAAAGAGCACTGTAAGTGGGAGGAAAGGCTTCAGAGTGAAAAGCTTTTCACTAGATTATGGGGAAGGTTAGCTTTATGACAATATAGCAGCGCCTTTACAAGGAGAAATACTTGGAACTAGTGGTCTGAAAGAGGGCAACAGGTGTCAATAATTTGAAATTGAAAGTTCACACTACTAAATACAGGGCAGACCTTTGACTTTATGATTAATGACTGGAATATTAAGTCAAGGAAATAGATGATATTTTCTCCCTCTGGATCAATTAAAAATTACACACTTTAAGGTGGACATGCTTCAGCCAAAACCGAACTGCTAGGTTCAGTACAGTGCTATTTTGTTTAATGGCCTGAGTTCTACAGGAGGTCTAGTGGTCCTGCCTGGCTTTTAACAGTGAGTCCATTAGATAAAGAATTTGCTGTTAAGACTGAATAACTTTCTATTTTGAAAGAATGTATTTTGACTGTGGATGCAGCAGGTTGCATGAACTCTACTAAAAGTCTAAGTTTTACTTACGATTTCTTTCCAAAGTGAAGGTTTTTACTTAAATAAGACTCTAAATTTTGATGATTTGAATAGTTAAAAACACCGTACCTAATTAGTTGTTAAGCCACGTAATGTGTTTGCTAATAATGTGTTTGGGAAAAAATACTGCTTTGTTAAAACATAAAAAGAAACACTAGGTTTCTGGCTTCGGTGACTCAGCTGCCCTCCTCTCAGGGCTGCCAAATGGTGCCCGCCACCTGCTGACTTCTCTCAGTGAATCTGAAAATATTTTTGGAAGCTGAAGACCACTTGCTTTTTAGTCCAGTTCATGCCTGGTTTGTGTAGATGGTTATTAGAGATGGTTTCCTTTGACTGGAAAATATTTGGAGAATTGATGCTGTATTTCTTACTGGACCAAACTTAATCTAATGACTCTGTGTTTTCTTTTATCATTACTATGACAGCAGCACCTCATTCTGTTCCATCTCCTCTGACTCTTTCTGGTAAAATATTCTTCCAACCTGTCTGTACTACAATCTAACAACTACTTTACTCACTATGATTACTTTTCTCTGCTATTTTTAAACACAGAAAAAAGTATTTATGCACAGTACTTCAAGGTGCATACATAAAGCCTGCCAGATACTACTGGAGTTGTACATGTATGCTCCAACCTGCACAGAAGTCCTCAGACAGTAGAACCATATCTATACAGCTCAACAGAACAAATTAAAAGATATCTGTACATTTTACAGTCATATAGAGCCACACAGGGGATAGGGTTTTTTGGGTTCTGATTAGATCATGAGTTCTGAAACAAAAATTTCTCCTTTGTTTAAATGCTAAATTACCTGAAAAGTTTGATACAGATGTCTAGGCCAGAATGAAAGGTTGATGTTTAAAGGAACAATAACAATCACAGTGGAATAAACCAACAATCCATGACCACTAAATTCAGAGAATTTCTTCCATAGCATAGTAATTTGGAAGTAGCAGCAATAGGAAGAAGACAATGGGACAAGAACAGCACTTCAGTGGAAAAATATCTGTGATAATAATGTCCTGCTAATTAAACCAGCCTGCGTGAAGCTGATAGAAGTGTAAAAAACTATGAACCCTACTGAAACAGAGCTGGTAAACCTGACGTCCATATACATATGCTTTAACTATTGGTAAGAGAAAATGTAACAGCTTCATGTTCACATGGGGTGTAATGGCATTTCTATGGCAGATATTCCTTTGATCTGCAACAATTGCATGTCACAGATTATAGCTTCTTGTCTGCTTTCTGGTAGGCAGTGTGGCAGCAAATTCTTAATTTAATTCATTTGACTATACTTTGCATTATGAAAATAGTGGAAGGTGTGATGATTACATTTGGCATCCATACAATTGCCACATAAATTGGTTTATTTTCCACTCAATTAGTGAAGCTTTCTTGAGATTCCTTAATTCAGGAGGCTTTGGCACAGAGTTTTTAATTTTGTGAATTCAGGCTGTTACTCTCTGAGATTTTGGAGAAGGCTTTATTTACTAATTGTACATTGAATATATAAATATATATATTTCCCCTCCACACCTAGGGGGCATCCATTATAATATAAGCAATCTGGTTAATCCTTTCCATCTTTTAATAGCAAATAAACATTAGTCTAAGTACTTATTTAAAAACATGTACTGTATTATTTTTTAAATATGCTTGGTTTTCACCAATTTATACTTTATTACAGCAGTTGTCTTTCAATGTTGAAGTACTTATGTCAATGTTAATTTTCCTTAAGAAAGGGCATAGTGTCTTTCAATAATACAATAATTACCATAGAAGAAAATTAACCACTAATTGTAATTTCTGTAGTGCTTTGACTTTTAGCCATGAACTGTCTAGTGATGTCCTTGTGAAGTAATAAAATGTATAATGTTAGTTATATAAAACAGATCTGACTCAAAAGGCCTAGATTAAAACCATCTATGTTATTTAAAAAAAGGTGGAGTATGTTTATAATTTCTGTGTTGCACATTTTGTTTACAGTTACAGTTTAAATGACATCACAAACCTGAGTCAAAGTCTAGTGAGAGTTCTAAATTTGAAATTTATTTTGAGGTTTTAAGAAAAATGCATATACTGACTTTTACGTGCTGAGTATTTATAGTGAAATTCAAAACCCACAAAAAATGTATTTCTTGCACTTAAAAGGAATGTCTTATTCTTTCAAGGTAGAATAATATTAGATTTATAAATGTACTTTAGTATATACGATATATTCAGGATATTGCTACAATAAAATAAGCTAACTACATATCCTAAAGCAAAACAGTGATAAAAATAGAGCTTTTATTCACAAAATAATAATATTAATGAAATTACAATCTGGAACAGGTTGCTTCCCTCCATAATTATCAAAATCACACATTTAATTAGTATTAAATAGGTATTTTTAATTATATTTGAACCATGTAGTTGTTGTGATGATGACAAGACAGCTATATAAGAAACTAGAAAATGGGGGATGCAATATGACCTTCTGATCCACGCTCATGGTCTAACAATACAATGAAAATTTTGAAAACAAAAAAAATTAACTTGCCCATGAGAAAATAGTGTGTCATTAAAGTGGAGTTGTTTTGTTGTGGGATTTATTGTAGTGTTTTGTTTTTCATTTTGTTTTGGTTTTTATCTTCCCAGTAGATAGAAAGCCTTTGAGTTACAAATGTTGGAATAAACTGTAGTTTCTTCTGGAAAGGTTCCACTCACATATCATGTAGGTGTAGGCTGTAAGATAAAGGAGACTAAAATTCTTAAGTGATTAAGTGAATCTAAAATAATTTTTTATTCTTTATAATTAATAAGATAAATTACTTCAAGTGTACTGGACTGACAGGTACATACACAGTTAAATACTTCAATAAATGCATAGTTAGGCATTTGGCTGTGGCAGACATTTTCTTAATAATTTTCTGCACTTGAATTATATGTCTTGATTTGTACAGTTTCAGTTACAGTTGAGCCTTCTGTTGTAGCTCTTTTACATGAAAGTAAAATGGTTCTTCACAGAATGCTAAAAAAGACAACATAACATATTGTCAGATACCAAAGAACACATAGAAAAAAAGGAATTAACTGCAGTTCAATATAAGGAATAAATACAGAGCCTGAGTGGAGAAGAAAGTAAAACGTTAAAAAAATACCTTATTATCAGGTCTTTCTCAAATTCAGAGACATTGGGTAAAAGGAAAGGAGCTATCTACAGTAGCAGACATATCAATCTTTCATCTGAATGTTCTTCTCGGTCAGTTTTGTCTGATGTTTTGAGGATAAATGCAGGACCACCGTGAAGAAATTTCACGGTTATAAACAGTAGTGAGGAATTGTTAGTACAGAGGAAAAAGCTCATGTCCTGGAGTGCAAGAGCCAGAAGAGCACAAAAAAATTTAATAGTATTATATAATAAAAGCCAGGTTGCAGGACTAATTAAAAGCCTATCTAGATGAAGATCTTAGTCATATTGTTTAGTTTTAGATAGTCCTGTGAGGAGCAGGGAGTTGGATTCAATGATCTTTATTGGTTCCTTCTAACTCAAGAGATTCTATGACTCTACAGTAGCTCTAATTTCATTAATTTGGAAGTGCCATTGGAGGAGAATGTCTTGGGAATATTAGTCAACCATAGCTGAATCACCACTGTGATGTAAAAAAAAAAAAAACCAACCAAACAAGTTGGCAATTAGAAAATGTTGTAATCTCATCTGGAATGTAGGTAGGTTTCTGGTCATCCCTGGTTAATGAAGATAAATTCAATTTGGAAAATGTGCTTTCCAAGAGTGTAGAAATTGCCAGAGGAAAACCAAACCAAACCAAATTAAAAAAAAAAAAAACAACACCAAAAGAACCCAGTAACGTGAGTGTGATTTAAAGGTGAATACATTTAGGCAAGAAGTTAGGAGAAAAAGTGTGTTCTGGAAGAGCCTGCCATGTGGGACAACATATCTCACACAATTTTAAGATGAAAATAGATATGATTAAACTCAGCGGGCCAGAAATACAGAGCTATGTGTCCTTCTTAACTCCATTCCAATAGATCTAAACATTCACATGCTGATGATCTTTGACATAGCAGTCAAACTCCTGTAAAAATTCTTCACTTAATAACATAATCAGGGTGATAATGTTTTCTGTCTGCACCTTGCATTTTTTTCTTGTTTTTCTTTCTTAGTAAAGATGAATAAATATTGGAAACATAGATGAAAAGTACAAAGTTAACAGGATCACAGTGCTACCTAACAAATGTGAGGCAAAAATAAGGTCATGTTTATATTTAAATTTCCATCCTCACTGTTTTAGAGAGGGAGATATCTTCCTTAATATGAGCTTCCTGTCTTCTTGTGGGACGTATAGGAGCCCCTGTCACGTATACTGAAGGTACTCAGGGACAATTCCTACTTTAAAAGGAACTGCTGGAGCATTTCGTATTATCTTATTTGAAAACACAACCACGAAAGTTCTCCTTACGCCTTTTGGGCTCACTAGAGAAATTTGAAATTATGTATTATGTTATTGCTGTACTGGCAGAACAGTTGGTGGAGCTGCTAACGACAAGGAAGGAGCATTATGGTCCTCATGGTAGTTACCTTGTACTGATGATATAATTGTAGGACATAACTGCATATAATTGCATCCAAAAAAAAGAGAGAACAAAATCTTCCCTTATTTCCTGTCCTTCAGCATATCCCAAGCTTAAAACCAGTTTTCTTATTCTAAACTTTTGATACAACTGTTTTTAAACTTTTGATACAAGTGTTTTAAATGTAAAATTTTCCCATTTTGTTTACTTAGTTTTCAGAAAAGAGGAATCTGATGCAAGTGGGAGGGATCAAATGATTAGTCATCCACAAATCCTTATTAACAGTCTACAAGCATTGATTCAGTAACAAGCCCCCTGAAGGAAAATGGAAGAGGAAAGTAATTGTAATTCAGATCAACTTCTGTTGGTTTAAATTAGTTTAAAAGTGTGACTGCTGTACATATAAGAATTCTACAGAAGAAAGGTATTCCACTATGTGTTTCAAGTTGAAATGGAAGATGATTAATTTTTTTAATTCACACATTCCCCCCATGCATATACATAAACACTAAATGTTCCCACACATTAGGTTTCAATGTGAAAAACAGAATCAATTTATCTGAAAAAATGTCAAAGCAGGACATTTTTAATTTTGATACTTTTTTATCTTCCTATTTTTCAGTAAAAAGAATTTCAGAACAGTAGTACCAGATTCTGTGAACCATACTGGTTTTGATGAAATTGCGTATTTATGTTACATCAGTTCCTTTTATCCAAATGGCTCCATGCCTTTATGTTATAATACATATAAATTGCAGCTGATTTCGGTATATCATGGTGAAATTAGTGGGGAAAAAAAATCTGCATTATATATATGTAACACAGAATTTACAGAATTTAGAAATATATGTTTTATATACATGTAATATATATATTTCTAACTGTGTTTCTTAACTGATGAACTGAAAAAAGCTAATATCCTTACTAATATTTTTATCCAGCTTGTCCTGATGAAAAGAAAGTTACAGTGAAAAACTGTGTTAATAATTGTGAATTTTCATGGATACTTCAATATATTATTCTTTGCAGATATTTCAGAATAGAATGGAAACAATGACATAAACTGCACGAAAATTTCCGCTTCATATGTCATAATAGCTAAATGGTTTTACTGAAGAAATGCAAAGACAGTAATTTTAAAGAAACATAGCACGTTAGAAATCACACTTTATGTCAACTGAGACTCTGGGAATGCAAAATCTTGAAAATTATGCTGTACAGCAGTTTGCCTAGGAGAGCGAAAGCTCTTAAGTTGTTAATGTTGTTAATGCCTGTCTTATGTTTAAAATTTACCCAGAAACAACATCTGATTATACTACAGTATATTTTCCTACTACTTATAACAGCCACTCAGTTTAAGAGTCCTAAAAGTTATGCAGAAAATTTAGTTTTTTGAAAATTTACTGTTAATAATATTTATGTCTTTGTATGTAACTCACTCAAGTCTGTCAATGTCCTTTTTGTACTGGTGAGCCCAGAACTGGACTCAACACTCCAGATGTGGCCTAACTAGTGCTGAGCAGAGGAAAATGTTCCTCTCCCATTTGACCTGCTAGCAACACTTTTCACAGTGTACCCTGGGATGCTGTCAGCCTTTGCTCCAAGGGCACATTGCTGGCTCATGTCCAGCTTGAGGGCTTCCCAGATCCTTTTCTAAAAATCTGCTTCCCAGCTAGTCTGTCCACAGCATGTACTGGTTCCCTGGCACACGATTTGATGTTTCTCCTTATTGAACTCCATGAGGTTTCTGTCAGCCTGTGATCAAAGCAATTAGCAGGGCCTGATTTACAGGCATCATCTTAAGTGAAAAATGTCCCATAACTGAAACTGAGCCCACAGAGCTGAGTGTTCCTTCTTTGTTGTAATCTTTGCTTCTGTATGTGTAATTCACTAACTGTAATTAAAAAATTAAATAATTGATGGTGATGGATACAAATATATAGAACTTTAGGATCACTCAGTTTTGTTTTTCTCCCTGTACTGTAGTAAAAACAATAACACTTCATCTTTCACCTTACATATAAGTATTAGATAAGCCACACATAAATGTGTATGGTTGATATGTATCAATTAAGAAAGTATAGCTTGTTCAGATCTGGCAAATAACCTTTGTCTAGAAATGTTCTATAAGTTGGATTAATTATTTATTAATATAATAGTTGTTTTGTATTTATGATTTTAGCATCTACTGTCTAGCAGTACCGGGCATTGTGATATATGCTAAACAGATAAAGCCAGCCCTATTTTCATTGTAGAAATGCTTTATGTTTGCAGAAAATCTGCCACGCTCTGCATTATCTGAAAAGTAAGGTTATGCCTGTCCTTTCTGCCTATTCAAACAACCTAATCCTGATCTTTCTTTTGTTTGTTTGTTTTCTTTCCATCACAGGAGTCATCAGGACTGCCTTGCACAACATGGACAGGGAAGCCAGAGAGCATTATTCCGTTGTCATTCAAGCCAAAGATATGGCTGGGCAGGTCGGAGGGCTGTCGGGGTCAACAACTGTAAATATCACACTCACTGATGTCAACGACAATCCACCCAGGTTTCCTCAGAGTATGTACAATTTCAGCATATAACTGATTTGAAAATCGTGTTGATTTTCAGTGAAGTAAGAAACTTTTAGTGAAATACATTTAGTATTCAAGTTCATAGCGAGAAGGCAGCCTGGGAAGTGCGTGGATTCACCAAGTTTTCCAGTGTTTTCAGATGAAACAGAGAAGTCATAGCTAGAATATTGAAACCAGTGAAGATTTCTTTCAGTTAAATACTGAGTAAGAATGAGATGGGTAACAAAGAAATATTCTTGTCATATCTGGGTTGTTCTCCAGGCCTTTTTAATTGTATATTTCAACAGCTGTGTGATTTTGATCCCAGAAGTGATAGTGGTCTGCTTCATGATAGACAACAATAAAAGGTCACATTTAAAAAGATTTAATCCAGCATGCCTTTGGCTGCTTCCATATACATCTATCTATTTTTTTTTCTTTCTTCTTTCTTTATATCCATGTGAACTTTTAAGTTCACTTTTCACATTAGACATGGTCAAAACCGAAGCTGTTTCTCACTGTTGTTAAATGATGTAGTTGAATGAATTGTAAATGTTGATGTCAAACTGAATGTTCTCACATGCACATATGAAAAGTACATGCTAGAATACTTTTAGAATAACTTCATTTGACGACTAATAGCAAGTTCATTTCTATCCAAATCACTGGCTGCACATTGATCTGACACAGCAGTTGGAGTCTTGAAGGAATTCTGAATTCAGGTGAAAATTTATGCTAAAGTACTCTGGAATGTAATTTCATAGCTAAAACTGCTTTCCCTTGCAGATTGGCTTAAGGCCAATAAGAATACTGGAATCTGGATTTACACATTGCATGAGCCCTTGTTGAATGGAACAGAATGGTAGCAATAGGTACATTCACTGTTAAATACATCAAGCTATTGGAATGAGAAGATTTATAAACAAGAACAGACATCACAAAGCACTGGGAAAAAACAAATCTCCCTAGCTTTTTACATTATGTAAAATCTGATCAAGCAGTAAGAAGGCTCATTATAAATGTTGTAGAAATGAATATTCCATGCCTTACAAACACATAAAAACATATCACCTTTGAAACGCATCCTGAAATGAAGTATATTTGGCTTTATGTTCCACAGAATTATCATTGCATCCATCACTCTATTTAATACTTTCTAAATATTGGAAAGGCAAAAGGCATATATTCAAACAAATAGAACATCTAAAAGAGTTAAAGTAGAAAAAATGTCCTAAGTTTCCTGCAAACTTAGAGACAAATGGATTACCACATATCTGGTTTCAGTAATTGTCCTCTCTTAATTTGAATGGGAGGTTTTGGATAATAAACTGACTGGCAGGCAGAGCTGTATGTTGGCACATATTCCTTTATCTGTATTAATTGAAGAACTATAAAATGTTCAGGGCATATATTATAAGGAATTTTAATAATTATAAAAATAACTGAAACCTAGAAACCTTAATTTCATATTTAATGAAAACTCATTATTTACCAAAGCAAAGTAAAAGAATGTATTTGAACATTTATCATTTTTAGCAGAAAATATTAATCCTAGAACAAGTCTTGTAGACTGCAAATATTTATTTTATCTTTCCTTAAACAGGATTCCTTTATCACACTGAAGACAATAATATTGCTTTTTTTACTCTTTTTCAACAAGTCTATTTAAACCCTTTGCAAAAGAATGGTAACTAGATGTTAGTAATACAGAAAAAAAGTATAGATGACCTATAATTCGGCCTTCTTAGCATTATGAACTATTACAATAATTCATGAATATTGCACTAATAGAAATAACTTCACTGCTTATTTTTCTTCTCTTTTCTTTGTATGCCATCACTTTCAGTTAAGTTTCTTTTCAATGTCCTTATTAGATGGAATGCTAAATGACACTTGCTGAGGCTTGTCACATTCAGAATTGAAATCAAGGGAAGTGCTAACCAAAACTGCATGTATCAAGTGTATAACCCTTGGGACAGGCTGAGCCTCAGCTAAGCTGCAGACTTTCTTTTGGTTAGTTTCCTTTTCTCCATTACCATGCTTGTGTGTTTTGAATCTGAGTCTAACTGTATCAGTACTTGACCTGAGAATGTGCTGGGAGCAGATCCGATTGATAGTTTTATTATTCGTTTTATTTTGAAATATGCTTTATTGTGTAAATTTAAAAGATCATACATTTCTGCCTTTGTTAGATTGATGTTCATTAGAGATGCATATAAAGAAGGGTATGCAGGATTTCTGTCCTTTAAAGAAACACTTTAAATATCTATTTAAAACTTAAGTAGAGGTTGTAAGTATATCTGCTTAAATGAATTTGCTGCTTTTTTTTCATGTACTTTCTCTAAATATAACTGACTTTCTTTCAAAGATATTACTAATGGAAGATCTACAGTTTTCCAAAATATCAGAAAGTCTGTGAGGAAGAATATGAAGCATTACTGCATAATTTTATTGGTCTGATGGTGACAGTTCTGAAATATATGGTAATAATACAATCTGGAATAGAAAACATAGCTGAAACATTCTACTTATAAAACATACCAGTATATATCAGAAGTAGGCAAGGAGTTGTGATTTCATCAGAATTACCTGAATTCTCAAATACATTTTGCTTATCAATTACTTCAGTGTATCTTGTACGGTACTGATTTCTTATTCTACATCACCACAAATTTCCTTTCTTGAGAGAGTCTAGTTATAAGTGATCTATTTAATGTAAGCTGATAGGCAATGTTCTGCATGGGAAGTTTTTTTCTTTTCAGCCAAATTTTGCTGATCAGCTGATTTTTTTTTTCAGCTGATTTTGCTAATCAGCATCTCCAGTTGTTGTTAGTTTTACCACTGATGGATCCACTTGGTTGATGACTGAGTACCCTAATTTCATAGTCATGAATTTCAGTAATCTGACAGAAAATGTTCCATTTGCTGATGACACTGTTATCAGCCTTGAGTTGCATCACAATTTTCTGTATAATTTTCTTTAACTAATTCTTGCTTAGGATTGTTTAGGATTAACAGATTCTGCACATTTTCTTTTGTTTAGGATGAATAGGTTCTGATTCTGTCAAGATGATCACGCTAGGCAGATGCTTCCACTGACACATCTTGTACATTATTGTGTGTTTTGCACATTATTGTGTGGATAGTCTAATTTTACAAGGAAATTATTTCCCTGATACCCTATTTGTAAATTTTTGTTGTTTCATACATCTAGCTCTGTTCTTTAGGATAAAACAGAATTTGAATACAAGTCATGGCTTAAAACACTTTTACAAACTTGATCATTAAGGCTTAGTTGTTTCATGGCAGTATATAGACATAACGAGAAATTATTTCTATGCGTAATTAGTTTAGCTGCACTTTTTACAGAGTCATTGTATGGAAAATACACAGACGTATTTATGTAGGAATGTTGTTTCAAGGTGCTTCCATTAGTTCTGAAAAAGGAAGTTCATATACCAAAAGGAGATATTAACTCTGTTCTATGCTAGTAAGATCACTACTGGCTGGCTTTGTCAGTATAATTCATTAGCTGATTAAGTGGAAAGGTATTGGCTGTTCATTTTCTTTTGGAATTTATATGCCAGTATCTTCTTTCCATATCCCAAGTTCCACATAGTACATTCAGTTCCTGTGATCCCCATACATAACTGTCAGTGTCCTCTCTCTCCCCACTGCCTTGCACTGTAGACTGTCCCATCCTCCTGTGGTGACTAGTCCAGAGCTATTTTCCGGGTGATTGACCACTTGGCAACTGCCGAATGATAAGAGTAAAGCGGAATATTCTCTGATTTTCTTTTTCTTCTCTATCCAACCAGTAATTGTTAAGAAGCTTGTAGAATCATAATTTCTTTGAGGGCTCTGCCCTTCTGTTACATTTACCTGGAATTGCACAGGGGTGAAAAGTTACTGGAGACTATTGAATTAAAATGATTATAAAAATTGTATGTCCTCATGAAACTCAGATTTAAAACAAAACAAGAATAGGTCTTGATTGGTTTGGTTTTAGATTGCTGACATCTGATCAACTGCACCTTTGTAAATTAGATTTTGCTTATACCTAGTAATTTAGTTTCCTGTTCATTGTGTCGTTCATGTGATAATAATGAGTCCAGCAATGATCCAGTGACCAGGAAGTATTAGCAAGAATTTAATTCCTGAAATTGTTCTACATTTACATGTTGCTTATTTATTAAGGGTTTTTAGAGGAATACCTTTTTCATATTTCACACTACACGACTTACTACTGTCTTTGTGACTATTCCAAATAGCTACTAGCTATAATATACTAAAGATAAAATGTATTATCACAGAATCATAGAATAGATTGGGTTGGAAAAGACCTCCAAGATCATCGAGTCCAACCCCTGATCCAACTCCATGTACTATATCATGGCACTAAGGGCCATGTCCAATCTCTTTTTAAAAACCTCCAGGGATGGTGAATCCACCACCTCTCTGGGCAGGCCGTTCCAATGCCTGATTACCCTCTCGGTAAAGAATTTCTTCCTAACATCTAGCCTAAACTTCCCCTGGCAGAGCTTAAGCCCATGTCTGCTTGTCCTGTTGTTGGTTGCCTGGGAGAAGAGGCCAACCCCCACCTGACTATAACTTCCCTTCAGGTAGTTGAAGAGAGTGATGAGGTCACCTCTAAGCCTTCTCTTCTCCAGACTAAACAACCCCAGCTCCCTCAGCCTCTCCTCATAGGACTTGTGCTCAAGTCCCTTCACCAGCCTGGTTGCTCTTCTCTGGACCCGCTCCAGTACCTCAATATCCTATTGCAGTTGAATAGTCCCAAGTATCAGTTATGGCAGAAAAGATGATTAGATCTTTTAATGAGATCTTAAATCAGGCTGGAGGGACATGTGGAAAGTCAAATTTAAAGCCGGAATTGCACAGAACCCTCATACTTTGCTCTTCAGAAGTTATATTCCTGCATATAACTTTATTCCATTTCTTCAAAAGTAAAGGTACTGTCCTAGAAATTTTATTCTCATTTTTCTTATTCCAGAGTTCCACATTTAAGACTGTCATACTACTATATTCAATATTATATTCACTTTTTGTTTCTACAGGTGGTTCACAATTTAGGATATGCTTTCCTAGAATTGTAATTTACATACTACCAACATTTTTAATTATATATTTATTAAAGGAGATAAGCAGAAATAAACTATAATAATTTTATTTAATTATTTTTCCAATTTGTAAGATCTAGGATCATACTTGCTTCCTAGCAGTTAAACAAAGTCAGCTTCAGAAAAAGTTATTTGTGTAAATAGTAGACAGGATGAGCCTGGTGTGATGATCAATCTACTAAAAGGCAATTATTAATATCTCATTAAAAGATAAAATGAGTAACATATACACATGCCAGGGGAAATGCCAGGATATTAGCTATTTCCAGGTGATAAAATACATCAGTCTACATTAATATATTTTATGTCCAAAACAAGAACTACTTAAAAATTCAGTGTAACTTTTTAGTGAAATTGTATCAACAAAATGCAATTTAAAGGGTAGACTATCATGAGATAGTGCCTTTAAAACAACTCTGGTTAATACTGAGAGCTTTCTGTAAAACTGATTTCTTGCCCAACATGCTAATCTTCACTAACTTGATACACAAAGATTAATCCAGAACACTTTAGGAAATCCTAGATAACAGGGGAACTTTGATACAAAAAAAAAAAAAAAAACCCTAAATAATTACTTCCATCCTAGAAATTCTACCTGTTAGTGCTGATGAAATGTATACATTATTTCAGTAAAGTTACAATGCTATCTACAAGAATCAGGTTTTAGTTACTAGTGTTAGGAAAGAAAGGTAGGAAGATTTTCTTCTGTTAAGAATGTTGTTAGGACTGTGTTTTAAGGTTGCTGTAAAAGTCTGCCAATACATTTCATGGTCTGAATGAATGCCTTTTAGAAGCTGTAGTCTTTGTTAAAGAAAATATCTATTAAAATTGGTTATAGTACATATTCATATAATAGTCACACATATTAATTCTGATACTAATAAGTATTTTATTTCTCTCATATTTTTAAAGGCAGAGAATGTTTTCAGTTAATTGTGTTTGTAAAGTGTGCACTCAGGTTCCAAAGTGAATGACCAGTGAGTGACATTTTCTTTGTCACTATGGTAGGCATTCAGTATACTGATTTTTTCTGCCTTTACAGAGAATTGCTGTAGTAAATCTCCAAGCCCCCTGATCTTAATTGTTCATTATTTAGAAATGTCTAAGGCATCATGACAGAAACCAAATGTGGGCCAGGTAAATATGAGCTATCAAGCTTCCATTTCTGCCAGTTTTCAGATCACAAGTTTTCTTCAGACTGTGACAACCAGGAGTGCATGTGAAGGGCAAAAATGATATTATATGCTTGCATTACCCAGTGAAGGTGTGTGACTTGAATCTGTCAGGCCAAGAGACAACAGCTGTTAGTCTTAAACATAAAAGAAATATGTCGCTTTTTTGATCCTCCAGAAGTGTTTAGGATCACCTGCCTAGCAAGGCTGTTTCACAAGGACAATGAGCTGTTTAAAAAGCATCTAGCATCAATAATGTCCTAAAAATTATCAGTCTCAGTGATCTGAGTGATTTTCAGATGGAAACTCATCACTTACTCTAATCTTAATCACAAACATAACTCCCATTGCACTGAGATGTAAAAAGCAGGGGCACGTCTTCTTCCAGCCAAAGTAGTCTGTTGCATCTAAGTAGAACATTTGTTTTTTTTCTACATTGACCCGACTGTTACGTTGTCCAGAGTTTCAAGGAAAGCAAAATGTCTGATTTCTGAAGATTGCTTTAATGTCATATTTGCAAATAAGAAATAACTTCACTTACACTTCAAATACGTTTAGAAAGTAGAAAAGTGTTGTAGTTTTGTCAGGGAAGATCACAGAATCACAGAATATTAATGGTTGGCAAGGACCTTCTAGATCACCGAGTCCAGCCATACCCATAACAAAAAAA